>ONZH01012780.1:0-45450 GCA_900303285.1 Rhinella marina
TCCAGCGCTGTGATGGCCATGCGCGCCCGCCTTTCCTAACTCCTTAAATAAGGAGGGGTTTAAAGTGGTACCTGGGCGCTGTCTGATGCGGCCAATCCGGTGTGAGGGGGCGTGGCTATCACCCGCACATCGCTCCCCCACATCCCGGCCGCCGCAGCTTCTTGTGACATATGCGCTATCGGTACCTGGGAAAGTAGTGTGGAGATCCTCTGGCGGCTAAATCAACGCTGCGAGATATGTTAATCCCTCATCAAGAGGAGTATTGAGGTATTAGCTGGTATAACATTAAGATGGTAAAGGTACAAAAATAAGTAGCCTACCGGGAAGAAGGAACCGACTACTGAGTAATGTAGATAACAACATAATATATCTTAGAGATTAGTGGCACAGGGAGAGGTGTAACTCAGCCTGTCAATGCCAGAAATCAGGCTTATGCATCTGGGGGGGCCAGATGTATTTGTTCTATTCCCTGAAATTGGATAACTTTAGGGTCGCCGTTATGACGGTCTGTCACATGTTTGGCGACCGATTTGTCCCTCTCGTTGCGGATATCCCCGAGGTGCTCCCCAATCCGTCGGAGTAGAGTTAGATTTATATAGGAGGTGTTTAACCCTAGAATGCGTATTGGGGGCCTTTTAGGCCCCCATGCTTACTTTTTTGTTATTATCTGCAAAATTACTTAAGTTAGAATTTTGAAACTCCAGGTAATCCTCAAGAATGTCGTTGTTGGTAATATCCAGTTGTTCATATATTTTTTTTCATAGGCATTTTGGTGTAACAATGCTTTTTTGGTGAAAAACACATCTGTACGGATTGGGGGGCCTTTTAGGCCCCCATGTATTTTTTTATTATGTTCTCAGTAGTGTTTGTACCTCAAGTTACTTTATTTGTACTCAGTAATGCTGGTGGAGGGGCCAGGGTGTGGATAATGCCATATGAGGATGTCATGTGATTTTTGGAGGGAGAGATAAAGTCATGACATCATCTCAGGTCCTTCTGAACACAGTAATAAGCTGTGAAGAGAGTAATGAGGACAGTATACACTGTGAGCTAATTGTTAAGGACCTGAGATAAGATACGATGTTGAGAGCAAGTTTCTGTTATAATTAAAATTTTGTTTACTAATCATATTTTATTTAGCAGTTTTTAAAATAAACTTGTAAAAGTTATATAAGTGTGTTTTCCATATGATTTGCATGGGGGCCTAAAAGGCCCCCAATACGTTAATATGAAGATTTCTGATGTCACGCATTCTAGGGTTAAGTACTTTTAACAAAGAGTTACACCGAATAAAGTTTTTTGTTTATTTTTAACCATTCGTTACAAACAGTACACACTTCAATGACTTGAATGGTATACCTTTTTACTATTGTATCCGTAAGATAATTTGATTATTATATTGCTTGTATACGGGGATGGCAGGCTTTCTATCTGGAGATCTAGACCCCGATAAATGGAGTACTGAGGTGGGGGAGGTTTTCTCTGAGAGGGAATTACCTTCACAATCTTCGAATTTGAGCATAACCAGTGCATTTAGGAACCTCACGAGGGTATACAAAGATCACGTGAGAACGTGGTGGGAAGTCCAGTCGTTAGATATCTATCTTAGGGACAAAATAGTCCCCAGAGGACTACGGATCCCCATCACACCAGCAACAAGACTTCGATCCCCAGAATTTTTGAAAAAGTGGGAGCAGGAATCGATTGAATCTTCCCTAAGATTAATGACCCTACTCTGGGAGGAAGAAAAAATTCTCCTGAATAAAACAGACAAAGAACTGAGGGAGAGTATAGATAATGCCAAGAAATTCAACAACCACTCAGATTTTGGCAAAAAAGAAAATTCTCTACAGTTAGCTATTGAGAAATTCACGGCTTTCGTCAAAGATAAAAAGCACTCCCAGTACATTAGGGACAAAAGGGATTTTAAAGAAGGGCATATCTTTGATTTTGGGGGGCAACAACAGCAGAACCCCAGATACAGAAACAGAACGCTCCTCATCGGAAGGTGAGAGCGAGGGGAAACTTCAAAGGGGAAGATCTACCATTACTGCACAACATAACAGAGGCAGGGGGAAAAACAGTAGAGGAAGAGGCAATACACGAGGTAAAAGAGGGGGTTTTTTAGGGAACACCCCTCCGGTATCAGATTACCTACTAAGGGGCAGAAACAACTAGGAGACATGTGCTATTCTAAAACAAGAGAAGTGAACGACCTTCAAATAATAAACCTCTCAAAAAGACAACTAACAGAGTCAGAAACATCTCTTCTAAAGAGAGGTTTATCCTTCGTCCCAGTACAGAAATTTAAAGCCTTTGATTGGGTGAAGGATATAAACCTCTTCATCAGAAAGCTTAAATGGAAAAAATTCTTCCATAAACACTATCAGCGACAATGTGCAGAATTGGGCATCGAAGTAGAGGAACTAGCAGATGTCCAGTTGTTAGCTGGTCTGTGGGACGAGGGTCAAAGAACCCCAGGAGAAGGCCCCTTTACTAATTTGCAACCTCCCTCCACACGCTCTATCCCAATCAGTGATTCCTCACCCCTTGATACGTTCTTAGAGGTAGTCACACAAGAACTGAGACTACTGGAAGGACAAATTTCCCTTTGGCATAACACAAAGGGGAAATTGATGCCCTACTATCCCTTGAAAAGGATGAGGAAATTATAATCAAACCCTCAGACAAGGGGAGCAATATCGTCATCCTTGATAGGGACCAATACACCAACATGTGTGCACAGATCCTAGAAGACAGGACATGCTATGAGGTGCTTCCCTCCAATCCTCATGAAAATTACCAAAAAGAGCTTGGAATAATAATTAAGGAAGCACTCATGGCCCGCCTGATCAGTAAGGGCGAATATGAGTTCCTACTGCCATCACATCCAGTGCTGGCATGTTTCTATGGCCTACCCAAGGTGCATAAAGGGGTCGACCCTTTAAAAGGTCGTCCGATTGTATCTGGAGTAGGTAGCTTAGCACAGAATATTGGGATATATGTCGATCACATTCTACGCCCATTTGTTACATCACTACCATCATATGTCCGGGATACAATGGACGTACTTAATAGACTGAATGATGTAACAATCGAGGAAGATACCATACTGGCCAGCCTGGATGTGGAAGCTTTGTACAGCTCCATACCTCATGATAAGGGTCTGGAGACTGTACGCAGCTTCCTTGGTGAGAGAGATGTTCACTGTGCACACAACAATCACACAATGAATTGGTAGTTTCACTGCTGGATTTTATCCTGAAGCACAATATCTTCCTATTTAACGGGAAGATCTTCCACCAGCTCAGGGGGGTGGCGATGGGGAGCCCTTGTGCCCCCACTTTCGCTAACCTCTACCTGGGCTGGTGGGAGAAGGAGATTGTGTTCGGGGAGGATTTGGAAGAAATGTCGTCATGTATCCAGCTTTGGCTGGGATACATCGACGACGTGCTGATTCTATGGAAAGGGGATAAGGAAGGGTTCCACGGGTTCATGGACAGACTTAACAGGAATGAATTGGGCCTTTATTTTACATCCACAATTGAGCATGACTGCATCACATTCCTCGATCTCACTATCACCAGAGGTAGGGATGGTCGGCTTTCCACCAGTCTGTTTCGAAAACCAACTGCAACCAATAATCTATTGCAGTGGGAAAGCTGGCACCCTATACCATAAGGTAAAGGGATCCCCAAAGGACAATATTTAAGGGTGAGGCGCAACTGCTTGGAAATTCGCGACTTCAAAGTGGCGGCGGATGACTTAAGATCTAAGTTTCGAAATCGGGGATACCCAGACACGGTCTTGAGAGAGGCATATCATCATGCTCGGGTTGCAAATAGAAAATGATCTCCTGGTTCCTAAAAAGGACCAAAAGGAACCTGATGAGATAGTGGGAATCATTGGAACGTATGACTCGGCACAACATCGGGTCAGGGAGATTCTGCACCGACACTGGGGGATTTTGAAAACTGACCCAGATGTTGGAAGCCTTATTAGCTTGGCACCCAAGATTACATTTCGGAGAGGTCGCAACCTTAAGGATCGACTGGTGCATAGTTTCCTGAAACCAGTTGTGGGTCACTCGTGGTTAAGAAACAATATGAGGGGCAATTTCAGATGCAGTGGTTGTATTGCATGTAAATTTATGAAAGTAGGCAAACAATTCTCCAGCACCATGAACAACACCGACTATGAAATTAGATCCTTCATCAACTGCAGAACCACGGGAGTAATATACCTGATCACCTGTACCTGTGGCCTGCAGTATGTGGGAAAGACAACTAGGGAACTGCGGTGACGGATTGGGGAGCACCTCGGGGATATCCGCAACAAGAGGGGACAAATCGGTCGCCAAACATGTGACAGACCGTCATAACGGCGACCCTAAAGTTCTCCAATTTCAGGGAATAGAACAAATACATCTGCCCCCCCCCCCCCCGTGGTGGTAATCTTGACAATAGACTGCTAAGGAAAGAAATGGAGTGGATCTTCAGATTACGTACTGAGAGACCAAATGGTCTAAACGAGTACAGCAGTTATACATGCTTTTATTGCACAATAATGCTCTCCCCCTCTTTCTTTCTTTCTGTCCAGCATTGGTGATGTAGTCGAGTTAACTATACCTCCAGGCTTAGTGCATAAAGGCCCTTTTAGACGGGCCGATGTGTCTCCCTGCCCAAGCGCCGATCAGCGACATCGGCGCTCATGCAGGGAGCCTTTACACGGCCCGATGAATCGAGCGCCGGGCCGCACGAGTGATCGCTGTATCACTCATGTGGCCGGGAAGCTCCATACTGTCAGGCGCACATCGCCTGTTTAAACAGAGTGATGTGCGCCCGACATATTAGATCTTTTGTACAAACCAAAAGATCCAATCAGCCGATGAACGAGCGTTTTACTCGTTCGTCGGCTGATTAGGGCCACTTTTACACGGGCCGATTATCGGCACTACAGTTCCTAGGAACGCTTTTTCGGCCGATAATCGGCCCGTGTAAAAGGACCTTAAGCCTGATTTCTGGCATTGACAGGCTGAGTCACACTTCTCCCTGTGTCACTAATCTCTAAGATATATTATGTTGTCATCTACATTACTCAGTAGTCGGTTCCTTCTTCCCCGTAGGCTGCTTATTTTTGTACCTTTACCATCTTAATGTTATACCAGCTAATACCTCAATACTCCTCTTGATGAGGGATTAACATATCTCGCAGCGTTTATTTAGCCGCCAGAGGATCTCCACACTACTTTCCCAGGTACCGATAGCGCATATGTCACAAGAAGCTGCGGCGACTGGGATGTGGGGGAGCGATGTGCGGGTGATAGCCACGCCCCCTCACACCGGATTGGCCACATCAGACAGCGCCCAGGTACCACTTTAAACCCCTCCTTATTTAAGGAGTTAGGAAAGGCGGGCGCGCACGGCCATCACAGCGCCGGAAGGCTGCCGGTTACACGTGCAGCGTCCTCTAGTTGCTTTGATACTTACAGTAGGAGTAACAGCTTTCTGCCCACCAATTGCTTGCCCCACGCTCCTGATGAAGATGACCTAACAATAGGGTCATTAGAAACGCGTCGAGGGGGCTATACCATTAGAATGAGGACTCTATGTGTCAGGCTTTAATGTGCAAACAAGCGTTTAGGAACCCGTTTTCACGGGTACAGCACTGAAGCCTGCCTTTGATACTCTGTAGCAGTTTCTGATTCAAGGCTTCCCAATGAGTTTGGGGTTACTTTATTGCCGCAATATGGACGGAGACAGCTAGCTTTTGAGTATCTGGCATACTATTAGTGTTGCTGGATGCCACTACATTTCCAGTAATACAGTTGGTGCCTTGTATGTCTGGTATCTGGCCAATGCTGTTACAAGATTGGACCAGAACAGGACATAAGAGTGCTATTGCAGCTCACCGGTGACTTTGGTGAATATTTGCTGCTAAAACTCTTTCCTACTCTGTACTTATAGTACCTTGGGGTAACCCTCACAAGACAATTAGGGGACTTACTCACTGCCTATGCCAATCCATAAACTGACAGTGATACTCCACCTGAGCTACCCCGGGAGTAGAGGTAGATTTATATAGGAGGTGTTTAAGTACTTTTAACAAAGAATTACACCGAATAAAGTTTTCTGTTTATTTTTTAACCATTCGTTACAAAACAGTACACACTTCAGTGACTTGAATGGTATACCTTTTTACTATTGTATCCGTAAGATAATTTGAACCCCCAAGAATGATAATATTGCAGTCAGATATAACAATAGTCCTTAAAAGGACTTTTGGGTCTTTTAAACAGAACAACTAGCCCTGCCTACCCAATTTCTCATCCTACACTATCTGTACCTCCTTGCGCAAACGCTAAACTGCGTATTTTCGCTTTCATTCAAAGGCCTGGGGTATGGACATCTGTACGCTGCGCTGGGACACAGAAGTGGATGTGGTCGCTGACGGTGCTTGTGAGGGTCCAGGTGCAGGGCAGGAGGCATCTGGGACTGCATCTTGGCTAGCACGTAACACAGGGGAAGAGGAGGCAGTGGTGTGACCCGCAGACACCAATCGTGGACCCGGGCGTTTGGCCCACCTATTAGGGTGCTTTCCTGCCATGTGGCAGATCATGCTGGTGGTGGTCAGGTTGCTAGTGTTCATCATGCACCTGCTCATTTTGGTACGGCACAGGTTGCAATTGACAATTCTATTATCATCCACACTTGTTGGTGTGGCCTGCCTTTTTCCTTTTGCCACCCCACCACTTCTTCCGGTGCTGCTATGGATCCCTCCCCCTCTGTACTGCTGTCCTCGCTCAGCTTGCCTCCTTCCCGTGTAGGGCTAGTGATTTCTTCGTCCACCACCTCCTCTTCTACTTCTTCATTCTGGTCCTCCTCCTCCTCGACCTTCAGTGCTGCTGCCACTCAAAAACATTTGGGGTGAGGGTCTGCTGCTGATCTGACCTTCTAAAACATTAGTGGTGAGGGCCTGCTGCTATATGCGCTTTATATAAAAGTAAATATATGTTTCCTAACAATATTTTCTCTAAAATCAATGTTATCTTCGGTTTTGGGGGTATTCTTCTCATTCGGTAAAAGTGTCGTAATACTCGGACAACATCGTTAATAGCAGCGATTTTGGAGTCCAAGATGCATCCAGACATCCTCCCCATGCTGTTCCCAAACCATTTAAGCAGTGTTTCCACCATTTTCTCACCTTTCCCTAAAAAACAGACACCATCCCCTCTTCAGAGCAGGGGGTGCCTGGTTTAGTGCTCGGGTTCTCCCATTGACTTCCATTATACTCGGGTGCTCGGCTGAGCACTCGAGCACCACCTAGTGTTCGGCCAGAGCACCCGAGCATTACGTGCTCGATCAACACTAGTAATTAAGTGTACTAGGAGAAATCTTTTGATTTGACGCTCACAATGATGGCTGGTTTTGCACCGAATTCTGACAGATCTTATACTGTCATGGGGCAGGATGGCTGAGCGTTTTTAGGTGCTGCATTTGGAATTGGAACATTTTGTGAAGTAACAGCTTAGCAATAGCCTTCTACTAAATCTTCAGAATGATGTCAGTATGATCCTATCGATGACCCTTTATGACTTCAGGACCATCAAGGGTTCTCCAAAATGTCTTGTTTTCAACAATTTGAATATTAAGTCAGCAACTATGATGCTGGACTACTTCTCACAGTCCAGCTTTTCTTAAATGCTTGTATGTTTGAGTGGAAAGCATCAGTCTTCACAGACTAGGATTTTGAGCGCTGGTTTTGCAAATCAGGTGGCTTGTACTGAACCAGCAACTACTATGCCATGTGCTCTAACTGTGGAGAAAAAAAGTGCTACTCTTTCTTTTTTCTCAAAAAATAGACTTTTAAGTTGAACATTTTTGAATCTGACTTTGAAAACTTTGCCTTTCTGAAATGCTGTTGAAGATTTTTCCTTGTCTGAAGTTTTTAGAGAAACAAAAACCCTTGGCCTTTGGTTAATTTGAATGTTTTTTTTTTCTTTTGTACTAGCAGGGAGAAAGGAGGATTAACCCTGTAGTGTGCTGCTTTGGGACTGGAAAGAAGAAATTTCAGTGAGTAAATTTAAACTTGTTCTTAAAGAGGACCTTTCACCACTCCTGACATCCCTATTGTAATAGCTTCATACATTCCCCACATACTAACAGTTCTGGAACATCTATTCTTATATCTCTATGTTGTGCCATTCCTTTATTATTTGCACTAGAAGTTATGAATGAATTGCTATTTGCCTTCAGTAAGGGTACAGAGGGGAGGTAACCAGTTGGGGGTGTGTACCTGCACAGACTGACTCTATCCAATTAGTGCTGCCATATTCAGACTGTGCAGGTACACACCCCCAACTTGTTACCTCCCCTCTGTTCCCTTACTGAAGGCAAATAGCAATTCATTCATAACTTCTAGTAGAAACAATAAAGGAATGGCACAACATACAGACATAAGAATAGATGTTCCAGAATTGTTATTACAGGGGGAATGCATGAAGCTATTAAAACAGGCATGTCAGGAGTGATGAAAGGTCCTCTTTAAGACATTTTTCTGGGCCTGAACTTTTTTGGTGGGCAGGTTGGAGTGGGCCCCTCCCCTGCATTAATGTTTTTCTGTAGGCTCCACATTTAGTTGTTAATATACAGCTTGTTGACTACTCACAAAGTAGTTGTGAACCATTCAGAATTTTCCTAATTTCAGAATAAATGTGACATAAAATTACATGTAATTAAAAAAAATACATAAGTAAAAATATATTGAGGAAAATTATATAATATCACATCTGTAAGAGTAAATTATACGAACCTTTGCTTTCAGTATATGGTTTCAGGTAATTGTTGATTAGTCCTAAACATTGGCTTTTGGGGAATTTTAGCTCATTCCTGTATACAAAACTGCATCAGTACTTTGACTTTGCAATTCAAAAATTTTTTACTTTAATCTTTTTTAGATATTATTTCCTAAGGTAACCTAAGCTCAAAATTAGTTAGTCAATTAGTCAACCCCTACTGAGTAGCATAATAATGGTCTTTGTACACATTCTTTTCTGACTGTGGATTGGTGAAGTCAAAACTATTCTGAGATGGTTTTATAACCTTTTCCAGCCTGATGCTCATATACAACTGTTCTTCTGCAGTGTTCATGTCCCCATGATATGCTTTCACAATCCTGTGTTGTAGAGATCAGACTTTGATAGATCTCTGTAATTTAATCTCTTCCAGAACACCAATGTACATAATAAATAAACCATAAAAATGAAACATCATGGGCATCACCGCATCCAAAAATGCCGTACTGTTAAATTATAAAAATATTATTTGCATGTGGCAAATGCGGACGGAAAAAAAAAACGGGAAAAAAAATAATGGCTGATTTGCCAGTTTTTCATCAGTTCACCTTACAAAAAATTTAGCAAAAAGTAATAGTAATCATACTGACCTATAAAATGAAAAGTTTTAACAGATAGGGAACTCTGTAAAAACTAAACCCATAAAGCTGTGGCATAATTCGTATTTATCTTTTTCCTATTTTCAAGTTATCATCTGTTTCAAAAGCAGAGAAATTAAAATTTAGAAAATTTCTGTAAATTTAAAATAAAATAAAAAAAGTTCAGACAAAAGGGTTACGTTACAGCAACATGGAGCTGCCGCGATCTGGTCAGGTGGTGTTTATTTGTGGTCAAGAACCATGCAGCCAATCAGGGAGCAGCTGTCTTTCATTTAACTGACGAAGACCGCACTGTATGGTTGGTCTTTATCAATTATGGACACACGGTTTTGAACATGGCGTCTATTAACAATGAACATCGACTATACAGTTTCAGGTGTTCTCTTATAGATTTATGTATAGGAAAAATAAAACGTCTGAAGTAAAATGTTGCGTGGCTGAAAAAAGACCCGAGCCCAAAATACACTTGTAGAAAACACATACATTTCATTGTACTTTTTACAAGTTGGCTATCAATTTTTAACGGACCTTTTGCATCAGTTTGCAATAGCCATTAAAAATGCACAAATTTTGTTGGCTTTTTATTTTATCATCCAACGCTTGTAGTGCCCTCACAGTATACACAATGGCCCTCATAGTGGTCCCCTAGTGTCTCGAATATGAATAATGGCCCCCATACTGCCTCCCCCAGTGTGAATAATGGCCCCCATACTGCCTCCCCAGTGTGAATAATGGCCCCCATACTGCCTCCCCCAGCGTGAATAATGGCCCCATACTGCCTCCCCAGTGTGAATAATGGCCCCCATACTGCCTTCCCCAGCGTAAATAATGGCCCCCATACTGCCTCCCCCAGCGTGAATAATGGCCCCCATACTGCCTCCCCCAGCGTGAATAATGGCCCCCATACTGCCTCCCCCAGCGTAAATAATGGCCCCCATACTGCCTCCCCCAGCGTGAATAAGGCCCCCATCTGCCTTCCCCAGCGTAAAATAATGGCCCCCATACTGCTCCCCCAGCGTGAATAATGGCCCCCATACTGCCTCCCCAGCGTGAATAATGGCCCCCATACTGCCTCCCCCAGCGTAAATAATGGCCCCCATACTGCCTCCCCCAGTGTGAATAATGGCCCCCATACTGCCTCCCCCAGTGTGAATAATGGGCCCACATACTGCCTTCCCCAGCATAAATAATGGCCCCCATACTGCCTCCCCCAGTGTGAATAATGATCCCCATTGATTTCAATAGGATCCGTCTGGCTGTGTGAATAGACCCACTGGCCTCAGTTGGTTCAGTGGGTGTGTAATGCTGTGTAGCCTTAGAAAATAAAAAATAAGCGTTTTTTAGGGAAGACAAAGGGGGAATGTATCAAGCCTTGCAAAATAGGGCTTTTACGACTTTTTGACCTTAGCTGCATCAGAATTTAGAATTTTAACACCACTGAGTTTTGAAAAGTGGGTGGGAACGAGGGCCGGGTTAGCTGTGGTAATTAGTTTGAATTCAGATTTACCACTGCAACTGTTTAAAGAAGTCACACAACAAAAAAAAAAAGTCAAAAACTCACTCCAGTAGGGGAGTAGATTCAAAAACTGGAGTGGCATTTCTAGACAAAACTGTGCCAAATTTATGATACATTTGGTGCAAAGTACAAAAGCAAAACGGACTTCAAATATTACCCTTGTGATAAATTCCCCCTAAAGTTTTTTTACCGTTCCCACCATTTGGAAAGTGTACTGCAATTTGTAGACACCACATAATGTCATTTTGTCGAGAACATTTAAAAAAATTCTCTGTGTGATCTGAAACGCAAAATTGTAAGAAAGAACATGAACCCTATTTAGTACCAGTATTATTCAGATATGAGTTACTCCGTTTGTTCTCCTTTGAAAACCAGAACAGAAGACTCTGTAATATTTTTATAAAAAGAAAAAAAAAAAAAAAATCATAACACTTAAAGTGAAAGGTTCAGACCTTCATTACGTGCCTTCACAAACAAACGTATGAAACACTGGGCGAGGAAGGCAGAAATGAAAGCAGTCGAAAAGAAATCAACAGAATTTTCTTCTTCCTACAATTTGGCAGACAATTTTTTTGTTTTTAAAAATACACTGAAATAGGAATATAATTTGTGAAAATCATAAAAATATTATTTTTTTTTCTCGTTGCTTACATATGCATTTACACGTAACACGCAAGGCAAGAAAATGAATCATGACAGTAAGGTAATGTGCATTAGTCCACTGTACTAAGACTGAAAACATGACATCAAACCACAGATACAAGCAGTTACAGGCCAGGAAGCGTCCAGGCAGATGCTAAGAGTGAGCAGCACTTGACAAAGAGGACTGTTGGGTGAAATGTTTCTTTTTGTAGGATGCCCATCGACAAACCGGGCAGCAATGTCTACCTCCTGCCAACCACATCACAATGCAATTTTGGTGGAACACATGACCACATGGTAGACCCATAAGCAGAGAACCATTTTCGAAATTTTCCAGACACACAACGCATTCTGTACAGTGCAACATGTTCTCGGGCCACGTGGACCAGTCTGGTTCCAAGCTGTCCTTGGTGGAAGAACCAACGTTTCTTCCACACGAACCACCTTGTGCCTCTTCGCGTGAGCAAGTCTGGTCGGCAGATTCTAATATTGGCTTTCCTGTGCAACTAAAGTGATGACTCCTCGCACTTTTACACTGTTCACTTTCACAGTCACTGTCACTTTCTTGTGAACTTTCCGAGAGGTCTTCTTCTACGTGATGGCTGTGACAATGAAACTGCCAGGTTGGTAGATTTTTGATGTAATCTGTGGGTATCAGAGGATGAAGCCATAAATCTGGAAAGGCTAAGCGCTCAAGGAAAAGTTCTGGGTCTTCATCCCAGTCGGAGTTGTTGGGGAAGTGATGAAAAGAAGCGATTGGATGGAACAAGTAACTGGTGTACCAATCCCAGAGGCTGGACAACCACTCAAGATTATTAGCGTTCGCTTCGTCGGCGTTGTTGTTGCTCCGTCTTTTCTTTTCAAAGTAATCGATGAGCAGCCCATGACCAAGATAAGTGCCTAAAAAAAGAGCTGGGTGAGAAGAATAGAACATCCAGTCGGCTCTAACCCAAGAAGCTAAAGTGGTGGTGTTTGAGTACCGAAGTAGTTTCAGACTGTACTCATAAAAGCTATCCAGGTAAGGAAGCTGGAGGAAACCCAAAACTGGTAACCAGGATATAATGAGCAAGGAATTGTAAGTCCCTAAAGTGCTGATCAGAACCACAAATCTTTTTATGGTGGCTCCTTGAGTAATAAATAAGTCCATCCAAGCCATCAGGTTCACCAGAACTAAACTGAGTACAAACAAGTCATTGACTTCTGGTTGCAAAGTGCGGAGAAAGGAATCCATGGCTCTTAGGGAGACATATTCCCCTGTATTGTTCCCATATTTGTATATTCCCTCAGGAGTTTTCAAAACGTAAGATGGTGTTCTTGATATGCCGATTTCTTCTGTGTAACTTGTATTGTCCCAGTTTCCGACATTGACGAATATGAATTCTACTCTTCCGATAAACTTTATGCTCAGTGCAGAGAAAAAAGCTGGAGGCTGATCGAGATTTGCAAACAGGTACAGCTTGACTTTATACTGGTCGCTTCTGTTCCACTCCTCCTTCAGGTGTTCCGAATTGTAGATGGTCTTGATGCGTGAAGCAGCGTGGGCAGTAATCCACTTGAAAATGTGCTCCGTCTCGATTTTACGTCCACTGTACTCTTTAAGCATGACTTTTCCCTTGGAGGTGTTGGTTTGGGGCACGGACATAATAAGGGTTGATCTCACCCATCCTCTCTTCCTGCAATATCTGGAAATTGTAGAAACAGAAGCACAGATTAGGCTCTTGTCTTAAGATACACAATTTTATGGAGGACTTTGCATGGCAACAAAGCATACTTTCAAATTCACACGGAGACTCATCAAGACTACTGTAGAAGAAAAGTAGAGGAGAAGCCAGTAGAGGACTAGCCAGTACGTTACATTACTACCAGCTATACTGAGGGGGTACTATATCCACAGTGGATAACTACTTGGTACCAAAAACGAAGCAGAGAAGGGTAGAGCTAGTACTATACAGTGGAAAAGTGGCTTATCTGCTTCAGATATATTAAAGGGTTATTCCCATCATATACAATGGGGGTATATCGCTAGGACCTACAAGGAGAGCAGAGTTGGGGAGAGCTGTGGCTGGAGGACCCCGGGTCTGTCCACCACCAAGTGCTGCTCCCATGAAAATGAATGGGAGAGCACTGCGCACGCGCGGCCCCTGCTCCCATTCATTTCTATGTGGCAGGCGGAAATAGCCGAGCCATCTGCTATTTTCGGCGGCCATATTGAAATGAATGGAGGGAGGCAGAGCATGCACAGTGCGCCCTCCATTCATTTCCAAGCTCCATTCTTGTTGTAGGCGCGGGTCCCAGAGGTGGGACCCGCACCTATCAGACAATGGGGTCATATCCTAGTGATGTGATTGCAAAACCCCTTTAGATTATGTGTGAGCATTGTTGTACATGGCAATTTCAGCTTACACAACATCCTTGGTCTTCAAAAATAGTGCAAACTAAATAGCAATATTAGAAATGGTTAAAAAACAGAAGCCAGAATTGTATTAAAGAAGAACTCCCGCAAAAAATTTTATTCTCTGACCTGTTAGAAAGGTGCATGATATAATCTATAGTGATTGTCATCTTCTTATCAGTGACTGTTTCTGTGAGTAAAAACCTCTCTTCTTATTGTAGCTGGGTCATGTGACCAACTCCCTGACCTCCAACTGACCCAGGACAGAAAGCCAGTAACTGCTCTATTCATTCCTATGGGAGCCTCACTTTCAGTCTCATAGGAATACATAGAGAATTAGACTTCCTGTCCACACATAAGTCTCTGTGTGAGTTGGTGGGTCTAATTGCTGGTCACATGACACAGATAAGAAACTTCAGGATGATATAAGTCAAAAATTCAGACACTGGTAAGAAAATGACATTCACTACAGATTATATCATGTACATTTCTAGCAGGACATGGAATAAATTTTTTGTCGGGAGTTCTTCTTTAAACAAAACACAAAGACACACAGATGTTATAAACATAATAAGGAGAGAACTCGCCTGGGATCACTTGAGCAGTTAAATGTTCCTGTCCGAATGCCAAATTTGGTCACTTTTTTCACCATCTTCTCCCAGTGGACCTTATTTACAAGAGGACTCCGGTCATTTGCAACCACCTGCAAGTAACGAAAGAGGCGCATTTACGATTAGAGAAGAAAAAAAAACTGAAAATATCAAGACCGGTGTTTAGGTCCATCACACATTTGGACAAAATCACCCGCATAAAAGCTGTACAATATGGCATTAAAGGGCATGCAGCACTTTACGTTATGCCTCATGTGCTATGCTAGAAAATCATTTTTAAAAACACAGATTTCCTCTCAAACTCGTCCTGTCATGTAGCCTGCCAACACAGCGTGATGCAAGGAGTGCACACAGAACCTCTCACCTAGAAACAAACCCGAGAAGCAAACATGAAACTAACTGAACTAAGAAAAGGCAGAGCAGACAAACAGTTCAGAGATCGCCAGAGCTGCAGCATGCACAGCAGAATTAAAGGGATGGTCCCAACCGTATAGATGTTCTAGAGGTAGGGGGATCTCTGAGAGCTGTGACAAAAAGTGGCTCCACTCTGGAGACTCAACATGATCATGTATTACATGATCTCACATTCATAAGAATAGCTGCCATGTAATACAACATTTTTCCTCTAGAGGTCACTGTGTGAGAAATGGGCAGCTGCCATCCAAAGTATCAGCTGATCGCTGAGGTTTCAGATACCACACTTAAAGGGGTTCTCCAGGAATTTAGAAAATGAAAATACTTAAATATTACTTCATTAGAAATATATTCCCACATACCTTTCATTAGTTATAATGGCTCTCACTAGGAGAAACAAAATGGCCGCCGTCCTATTAGCACACACAGAACCTTGCCCTATTCACACAGCAGGACAAGTTACTTCACAACACTGAAGTAAAGAGCTGCCTCATCCTCCTATCTGCTCTGCTTGTAAGGGAGTATGATCCTGAATACAGATGATAAGATCTTCGGCTGAATCTCTGTGGTAATGGAGTTCATGAGGAGACATGAAGTACAGAGAGGACGGACAGGACAGACTGTGGTAATGGATCCCCACCCCCCTGTCTATATTTCATGTGTCCTCATGAACTCCATTCCTACTGAGATTCAGCTGAAGATCATATTAAACTGTATTCAGGATCATAATCCCTGACAAGCAGAGCAGAGAGGAGGATGAGGCAGCTCTTTACCTCAGTGTTGTGAAGTAACTTGTCCCGCTGTGTGATTAGGACAGGTTTTGTGTGTACTAATAGGACGGCGGCCATTTTATTTCCCCTGATGATTGCTTCCTAGACAAAATGAACCATTATAACTAATGTAAGGTATTTGAGAATATATTTATAATAAAGTAATATTTAAGTATTTTCATTTTCTTAATTCCCGGAGAACCCCTTTAATGGGGCCACATTGTTAGGACCCAAGAAACTAGAATCGAGTGGTGGAGAGAAAGTAAGTGTGCTCTCCTCCATAAGTCTGGCGGGAAGGACCCCTTTAAAAGTAGCACTTAGCATAGGGTAGTAAAACCAGTAACCTGCACCAGCCAGATGCCATCCTTTGTGTCCTCCACCAGCTCGTAAAAGTGCATCTCTCCACTGAAGTTGGTGCTGGATCCGGCTTCGGAGGCCTCTTCTTCCTTTAAGGCAGAGTACAGCTCGCCTTCCATGAGATCTCCTGGTAATGACAATAAAGATTAGGACGACAATGAATAAAATGACAAAGCATTCACATAATCACTAAGAATACAAATCAGAGGCGACACACTGCTGACACATCTGTAAGGGGTAGTGCACCCCTGCGACCTTTTCTGCAGACCCTCATTGGTAAATAACCCCTTTAAAGAGGTAATGCCATGACTGATGTAAAAATGGAAGATGAGAGATCTCATTCATTGCTCCAATTGCTCTGCTTGAGTTATTTCAAGCTGGCAGATCAGGGGGAGTGTGCTTTACCAGTGGGCATGACCTTTCTGCTGCAGCTCTTTCCCTGTAACTGTCACAGCGTCTAACAGAACATATGGCTGTTGGCAGTTGAAGATGTAAACAGAGCATGTGCGACCTCCTCAGTGTGATGGATGGAGAGATAAGGAAAAAGACAAACAGCAGGTGGCGCTATACAGATACAGTTTATTGAATAGTGACTATACTAAGTTTTTTTAATTACATGCAATTATCAAAGTATTCAGATCCAAGTGCTGGTTTGAAAAAAGGTAGAATATGCTTCGTCTCACAAACCCTTTAGAGGAAACTGTGGTTCTCGAAAAATAGACTGCACACGGAAGGCTTCTGTGTGCTATACATTCAAAGTCTGATCTGTAAAAATGGAGCAGAAAAGGACCTGCAATGTGTTTCTCGGATCAGTGTGAATAACCCCACTGATATTGTATACGTCAGTGTGCTGTCCGTTTTAACCCCTTCCCAAATTCTATATATATATATATATATATATATATATATATATATATATATACATATATACACACTCCTACTAGCAGAAAGACCCGGCTTCGCCTGGGTACATTTCCTGTATTTTATTTAATGTTTCTGTGTGTCGTTGCAGAGAGAAAGTCAATGCAGCTGACAGAAGTTGATTTTTACCATTTTTTCAATCCCCATTGGCTGCGGAGTGGGAGGGGGCGTGACCTGACCCTTGGGGGGGTGCTTTTAGGTCCTTCTTTTCAGGGTGGCCTGAATTATAGGTCAATGCCATGGTAATTTGAGGAAACACAGTGGGTAGCAGTGGAAGAAAACATTGCTTCGCACGGGTATATTTAATCTATTTCATTTAATGTGTGTGTGTCATTGCAGAGAGAAAGTCTCCTTCCCACCCATTCCTATAGCTGACAGAAGTTGATTTTTACCTTCAATTTTTCAATCCCCATTGGCTGCGGAGTGGGAGAGGGTGTGGCCTGACCGGGGGCGTGGTTTAGCGGGACCTGGGGGGGGGGGGGGGGTTGCTTTTAAGTCCTTTTAGTGGAAGAAAAACATATTTTATTACTACTGAACAGTCCGTAGTCTAATATTAGTCCTATTTCATCTAATGTTTCTGTGTGTTGTTGCAGAGAGAAACTCCACCCCTCCCACCCTGCAGCTGACAGAAGTTTATTTTTACCTTCATTTTTTCAATCCCCATTGGCCTGCGGAGGGGGAAGGGGGCGTGGCCTGACAGTCGGGATGTAGCTTAGAGAAACCTGGAGCAGGTGTTGTAAGTCCTCTTTTGAGAGTGGTGTGAATCACAGGTCGGTGCATGGTAATTTATGAGGACACGCAATGGGTAGCAGTGGAAGATTTCTACTGAACGGTCATAGTCTAAAATTAGTCTAAAACATAAGTTATATTTATGGTAACGGAATACCCTTTAACAGATCATCCACAGCGCTCTGCCCCTTTGAAAGCATTGAATAGAAATGACTGGATTGTTACCTGAGCTCCCCATCTGGCTGCTAATTATCTGGCTGTGTTGTTATGGAAACCTGCCCTCACCTGTGTGTGTCTGTGCAGAGAATGACAGTTGGGTTTAAAACAATGCTGTCAGGCTAATATTGGCTAATGCAGGTCATATTTGGGAATATCTCGGGAACGTTATGTCCTAGAGAGATGAGACCTGGTCTTAAAACCTTTCCGGGCACCTGATGTACCTGTGTGCCGAATTTGGTGAAATCGGTCCAGTAGTTTGGTCACGCATGAGAACGGACGGACAGACAGAAACTCATTTTTATAATATTAAGATATATATATACACACGTCAGCAGTTATGGACTTTTCAACAACCTGCTCGCTGCATTTAGAAGACGCCTTAGCTGCCAGGTGCCTGCCGTTTAAACAGCAGAGACCCAGTTCCGTGAGCGGTGGTAACTCTGATCACCTGGCTTTTAACCCTTCAGATGCCATGGTCAAATGTGACCATGGGCATCTGGGAGGATAAAAATTTGGAGAGCACACTACCAGCTGTGCTCCCGGGTTCCCTTGGAGAGGATAGGGGGAGCTGGATGTAGTGTGCTGAACCCTTGTACTCAGAAGTGGTACATGGCTGCCGCACATCAGTTCCTATGGAGAGCCTGCCAGTAGGATTCACATTCACATCACCCCCTTTCCCTAAAATTAAAATAAAAGTACATAAACATTAAAAAAAATAAACATCATGGGTATCACTGCATGCGGAAACGTCAGTACTATTAAAATATAAAAATATTTATCCCATACAGCAAACGGAAAAACTCCAAAATGGTTGCTTCATCTCCCACAAAAAATTGAATAAAAAGTGATCAAAAAGTCATAGACGATCCAAAATGAAAAGTACAGATCACCCTGCAAAAAATGAGCTCTGACAAAGCTCTGTACACAGAAAAATAAAAAAGTTATGGGGATAAAAATATGGTGATGCAAACAAAAAATATTTTTTTCCAAAGTTTTTAATTTTTTTTTTCAGTATTAAAATTATATATGTGGTATCGTTGTAAGAAGAATTAAGTAACAGGTCAGTTTTTACCGCATAAGAAATGCTGTAAAAACAAACCAATAACACTGTGGCGGAATTGTGTTTTTCTTAGAATTCCACCCTATTTGGAATTTTTTCCCACTACATTGTAAATGGTGCCACAATTAGAAAGTGCAACTTGTCCTGTAAAAAAAACAATTGCTCATACGGCTATGTGAATGGAAAATAAAAAAGTTATGGCTTTGGGAAGGCTGGGAGTAAAAAATGAAAATGAAAAAAATAGAAAATTTTGTAATGTTGTAATGTGCTATATGCAAGCAAGTTCATGGCCCCCCCTTAGTGGTGACTGAAGGGCAGCACGAGAAAATGGGCAGGCTTGGTCGGTCACAGAAGTGCTCCATTCTGGCAGATATGAAAGGCTCCCTCGACTTGTATAGTAGTAGCAGAATTTTTCTTTGATATTACCAGTGCGCCCCTCAACACTTTCTTTCCTCTTGTCGTGATGACAAGGGTCGTCATCATTACAGAAGAGAGGTAGTGCTGAAGAAGGAAGAGACAGTCACTATATCAGTTTTTTCTCCTCTGCCCTTAATCTCATTCATCATTTATCACAGTCAGGCAGACATATATACAGTACAAGTACCAGAGCCTGAATCACCATTTATAGTGAAATCACTGCACACTAATGTATAAGCAGCCATACAATGCAGAAATGAATGTGCCGCCCAGAGACGCTTATCAGCACCCCGTCTGATCCACTACAGATGCCCCTTCACTCTCATCAGTGTCCACAGCCGAAGTCTCATTAGCTGCTGGCAGGACCGTCCTGTTCTTCTCCTGACAAGGTGGGTGGATGGGTGCACAGGTGATTAATAGCAGCCCAGTAAATGAGACCGGAAAAATAACTGAGAGCTGTACACTGAGGTAAGAGCAAACAACAGTCACAGCATATCCATCATCGGGAACACAGCAGAGCATGACCGTGATGACAGCCACAAAGCAGCGTTAGTCAGCTTGCAGCGCCCTCCCAAGTGTGGCCCTTTGCCCATACAGCAAATATCTGTCACATACAAAGCTATCACAATGTCCCCGCCTCCTTACTGCACCAACACAGTGTGCTGATCAGAGCTGTTCCAGACAAGCTGTCCTTCTCCGTGCCACGCCAGACACTGCACCGCCCCCCCCTCCCCCCCCATACCACACCAGACACCACTCTGCCCTCCCCATGCCCAGTCAGACACTGTTCACTCCTCCCCATTCCATGCCAGACCCTGCTCCGTCCTCCCCAAACCACGCCAACACCGCTCCGTCCTCCTCACGCCAGACAGACTCGTCCTCCCCACGCCACGCCAGACAGCACTCTGTCCTCTCCACGCCACTCGGTCCTCTCCACGCCACACACCGCTCCGTCCTTCCCACGCCACGCCAGACACTGCTGCGTCCTCCCCACTCCCCACGCCACGCCAGACAACCGCTGCGTCCTCCCCACGCCAGACACCGCTGCGTCCTCCCACGCCACGCAGACACCGCTGCGTCCTCCCCACGCCAGACACCGCTGCGTCCTCCCCACGCCAGACACCGCTGCGTCGTCCTCCCCACGCCAGACACCGCTGCGTCCTCCCACACGCCAGCCACACCGCTGCGTCCTCCCCACGCCAGACACCGCTGCCAGTCCTCCCCACGCCAGACACCGCTGCGTCCTCCCCACGCCAGACACCGCTGCGTCCTCCCACGCGACACCGCTGCGTCCTCCCACGCCAGGACACACCCGCTGCGTCCTACGCCAGACACCGCTGCCTCCCCACGCACCGCAGACACCGCTGCGTCCTCCCCACGCCAGACACCGCTGCGTCCTCCCCACGCCAGACACGCTGCGTCCTCCCCACGCCAGACAACGCTCCGTCCGCCTCCACACCCCAGACAACGCTCCGTCCTCTACACGCCATACCCGCTCCACGCCACATCCGCTCCATCCCCCCATGCCACGCACCACTCCATCCTTCCCATGTCACACCAGACCCTGCTCCGTCCTCCCCATGCCACACCAGACACCGCTCTGTCCTCCCATGCCACGCCAGACACCGCTCTATCCTCCCCATGCCACGCCAGACACCGCTCTATCCTCCCCATGTCAAACCAGACAACACTCTGCCCTCCCCATGCCAGACACCGTTCACTCCTCCCCGTGCCACACCAGACCCCGCTCCGTCCTCCCCATGCCAGACCCTGCTCCGTCCTCCCAAGCCACTCCAGACACGACTCCGTCCTCCCCATGCCACGCCAGACACCGCTCCGTCCTCCCCACGCCACGCCAGACACAACTCCGTCCTCCCCATGCTACACCAGACCCGCTCTGTCCTCCCCACGTCATGCCTACCTCGCTTCGTCCTCCCCATGCCACGCCAGACACCGCTCTGTCCTCCCCACGTCATGCCTACCTCGCTTCGCTCTCCCCATGGCCACGCCAGACAACCGCTCTGTCCTCCCCATGCCACGCCAGACACCGCTCTGTCCTCCCCATTCTACACCAGACACCACTCTGTCCTCCCCATGCCATGCCAGACCCCGCTCCATCCTCCCCATGCTATGTTCAGACCCCACTCCGTCCTCCCCACGCCACGCCAGACAACGCTCCATCTTCCCCATGCCACGCCAGACAGCACTCCCATCCTCCCCAAGCCACGCCAGACAGCACTCCATCCTCCCCACGGCACACCAGACACTGCTTTGTCCTCCCCATGCCACACTCCGTCCTCCCCATGCCATATTCAGACCCCATTCCGTCCTCCCCATGCCATGTTCAGACCCCGCTCCGTCCTCCCCACGCCAAACACCGCTCTGTTCTCCCTACGCCACACCAGACAACGCTCCATCTTCTGCAAGCCACACCAGACAACGCTCCATCTTCTGCAAGCCACACCAGACAACGCTCCATCTTCTGCAAGCCACACCAGAACAGCGCTCCGTCCTCCCCAAGCCACGCCAGACAGGCGCTCCGTCCTCCCCAAGCCACGCCAGACAGCACTCCGTCCTCCCCAAGCCACGCCAGACAGCACTCCGTCCTCCCCAAGCCACGCCAGACAGCACTCCGTTCTCCCCAAGCCACGCCAGACAGCACTCCGTCCGCCTCACGGCACACCAAACACTGCTCCGTCCTTCCCACGGCACACCAAACACTGCTCCGTCCTTCCCACGGCACACCAAACACTGCTACGTCTCCCCTGCCACGCCAGACACACTCCGTCCTCCCCATGCCATGCCAGACACCATTCGTCCTCCCCATGCCATGCCAGACACCGTTCCGTCCTCTCGATGCTATGCTAGATACCATTCCATCCTCCCCATGCTACACCAGACACCGTTCACGCCTCCCCATGCTACACCAGACACCGCTTCCGTCTCCCCATGCCACGGGAGACACCATCCCGGCCTTGAATCGGCAAGTGTGTCCCTCAACAGTGTGCCAGCCACAGTGTTTGCTTTCCTATATTGCACTAGCAGGGGTCAACCCCCATACAGTGCAAGCCACGGTGACCTCCTCTAATACACCGCCATCAACAATGTGCTCCCCAATACAGCGCCAGACCCACAGTCCTTCCATTACAAGTACTACCCTGACCATCCGACACTAGCGGTTTTCAGATAAGTTAGATATGTACTATTACGTGAACATCCATACCTGATTTCTCCACCAGTTCCCGGACATCTCTCTTCTCCGGAAGCCCGGAGTACCCCAGTCCCCGACATTCCAAGATGGTCTTCAGCTGGTGAAAGCTTAACGTCACTGGGTCCACAAGCTGGCTGGCGAAAATACCCGTCTCATACCACACGATGGTCTCAAAGAACCGTGCCAGGACGAAGAGGATGAGAAAGTAGAGGAGGAGGAGAAACAGCTTCAGCCACATCTTGCCAGTCTTCAAAGATGCAAGTCCCTCTGCCCTGGCCTGCGAAATCAGAGACAGATATAACCGGCGTCAATAACAAACAACCCGAGGACTTCACACAATTAATTAACCCAATGTTCTCCCCTGAGGCTTCAGAGATGCGCGATGATTACCACACCTCACGTGTCCTCCATATGTATGAAGGTGACATACAGCATTCAGGAACTGTGTCAACATTTTACATCATCTACAGCTCAAACCTAAATAATATGCTGACGTCACTCAACTTTTCTCTTTTACAATTTTTTAGTCCCACTTGAGGACTTCAACATGCGGGACTGCTGAACAGTATCCCTGACGATGTATAATCTGATAGGCCTAACAGCTTGCCTGAAGGTCTTTATCAGGACCTCAGGTACAATGACAAACCATCAGCACCCTGTAGTGGGAATCCCTCCCTCAGATAAGCCACTTAGGTGCCCCAGTCACTAGTGACCGCAACATCTAGGAGCTAGATGGCCATGATCAGGAGCACATCGCAGTAATGGAAGGGGTTAACGGTTAGCAGTACAGTGGACCCATTTATCAGCCATATCCCTGCAGTGTTACTCCTGGGTGGTGGCCTTACTGTAACCTACAAAGCAAGTCTGCTGTCAAAATAGTATACATCCTATTTTTTATTATTTACTGCAGTATTTTATCATTCATATCAGTGCCCACCCCTATACCTATAGGTATAAAGTGGAACACCGTGCTTAGATATAGAATAAGGTAATACAAGGGCTTAGGTACAGAGTGGAGTAATACCAGTACTCAGGTACAGAGTTGGGTAATACCAGTACTGAGGTACAGAGTGGAGTAATACCAGTACTCAGGTACAGAGTGGTGGTAAGACCAGTACTCAGGTACAAGTGGGGTAAACGACTTACGGAGTAATACCAGTGCTCAGGTACAGAATGAAGTAATACCAGTGCTCAGGTACAAAACGGAGTAATACCAGTGCTCAGGTACAGAATGGAGTAATACCAGTGCTCAGGTACAGAATGGAGTAATACCAGTGCTGAGGCACAGAATGGAGTAATACCAGTGCTCAGGCACAGAATGGAGTAATATCAGTGCTCAGGCATAGATTAGAGTAATATGAGAGCTCAAATATAGATTAGAGTAACACCAGTGCTCAGGCACAGAATGAATGGAGTAATATCAGCGCTCAGGTACAGAATGGAGTAATACCAGTGCTCAGGTACAGAATAGAGTAACACCAGTGCTCAGGTACAGAATAGGAGTAATACCAGTGCTCAGGTACAGAATGGAGTAATACCAGTGCTCAGGTACAGAATGGAGTAATACCAGTGCTCAGGTACAGAATGGAGTAATACCAGTGCTCAGGTACAGAATGGAGTAATACCAGTGCTCAGGTACAGAATGGAGTAATACCAGTGCTCAGGTACAGAATAGAGTAATACCAGTGCTCAGGTAAAGAATGGAGTAATACCAGTGCTCAGGCTTAGATTAGAGTAATATGAGAGCTCAAATATAGATTATCAGATAGAATATCAGTGCTCAGGTACAGAATGGAGTAATACCAGTGCTCAGGTACAGAGTGGAGTAATACCAGTGCTCAGGTACAGAATGGAGTAATACCAGTGCTCAGGTACAGAATAGAATACCAGTGCTAGGTACAGAAATACCAGTGCTCAGGTACAGAATGGAGTAATACCAGTGCTCAGGTACAGAATGGAGTAATATCAGTGCTCAGGTACAGAATGGAGTAATACCAGTGCTCAGGTACAGAATAGAGTAATACCAGTGCTCAGGTACAGAATAGAGTAATACCAGTGCTCAGGTACAGAATGGAGTAATACCAGTGCTCAGGTACAGAATGGAGTAATAATCCATACCAGTGCTCAGGTACAGAATGGAAGTAATACCAGTAGTCAGGCATTAGATAGAAATACCAGTGCTCAGGTACAATAGAGTAATACCAGTGCTCAGGTACAGAATGGAGTAATACCAGTGCTCAGGCATAGATTAGAGTATTATGAGAGCTCAAATATAGATTATCAGATAGAATATCAGTGCTCAGGTACAGAATGGAGTAATACCAGTGCTCAGGTACAGAATGGAGTAATACCAGTGCTCAGGTACAGAATGGAGTAATACCAGTGCTCAGGTACAGAATGGAGTAATACCAGTGCTCAGGTACAGAATGGAGTAATATCAACGCTCAGGTACAGAATGGAGTAATATCAACGCTCAGGTACAGAATGGAGTAATACCAGTGCAGCATAGATTAGAGTAATATGAGAGCTCAAATATAGATTATCAGATAGAATATCAGTGCTCAGGTACAGAATGGAGTAATACCAGTGCTCAGGTACAGAGTGGAGTAATACCAGTGCTCAGGCATAGATTAAAGAAATACCAGTGCTCAGGTACAGAATAGAGTAATACCAGTGCTCAGGTACAGAATGGAGTAATACCAGTGCTCAGGCATAGATTAGAGTATTATGAGAGCTCAAATATAGATTATCAGATAGAATATCAGTGGCTCAGGTACAGAATGGAGTAATACCAGTGCTCAGGTACAGAGTGGAGTAATACAGTGCTCAGTACAGAATGAGTAATACCAGTGCTCAGGTACAGAATGGAGTAATACCAGTGCTCAGGTACAGAATGGAGTAATATCAACGCTCAGGTACAGAATGGAGTAATATCAACGCTCAGGTACAGAATGGAGTAATACCAGTGCTCAGCATAGATTAGAGTAATATGAGAGCTCAAATATAGATTATCAGATAGAATATCAGTGCTCAGGTAAGAATGGAGTAATACCAGTGCTCAGGTACAGAGTTGAGTAATACCAGTGCTCAAGGTACAGAGTGGGAGATACCAGGAGTACCAGCGCTCAGGTACAGAATGGGTAATACCAGCGCTCAGGTACAGAATGGAGTAATACCAGTGCTCAGGTACAGAATGGAGTAATACCAGTGCTCAGGTACAGAATGGAGTAATACCAGTGCTCAGGTACAGAATGGAGTAATACCAGTGCTCAGGTACAGAATGGAGTAATACCAGTGCTCAGGTGCAGTTCAGAAGAATGGAGTAATGCCAGTGCTCAGGTAAGAATGGAGTAATGCCAGTGCTCAGGTACAGAATGGAGTAATGCCAGTGCTCAGGTACAGGAGTAATGCCAGTGCTCAGGTACAGAATGGAGTAATGCCAGTGCTCAGGTACAGAATGGAGTAATGCAGTAGCTCAGGTACAGAATGGAGTAATGCCAGTGCTCAGGTACAGAATGGAGTAATGCCAGTGCTCAGGTACCAGAAGAATGGAGAGTAATAGTCAACGCCAGGTACAGAATGGAGTAATACCAGTGCTCAGGTACAGAATAGATATACCAGTGCTCAGGTACAGAATAGAGTAATACCAGCGCTCAGGTACAGAATAGAGTAATACCAGCGCTCAGGTACAGAAGTAGAGTAATACCAGTGCTCAGGTACAGAGTGGAGTAATACCAGTGCCCCGGTACAGAGTGGATAATACCAGTGCCCCAGTACAGAATGGAGTAATACCAGTGCTCAGGTACAGAGTGGAGTAATACCAGTGCTCAGGTACAGAATAGAGTAATACCAGTGCTCAGGTACAGAATGGAGTAATACCAGTGCTCAGGTACAGAATGGAGTAATACCAGTGCTCAGGTTCAGAATGGAGTAATACCAGTGCTCAGGTACAGAATAGAGTAATACCAGTGCTCAGGTACAGAATAGAGTAATACCAGTGCTCAGGTACAGAATAGAGTAATACCAGTGCTCAGGTACAGAATGGAGTAATACCAGTGCTCAGGTACAGAATGGAGTAATACCAGTGCCAGCATAGATTAAAGTAACCAGTGCTCAGGTACAGAATGGAGTAATACCAGTGCTCAGGCATAGATTAGAATAATACCAGTGCTCAGGTACAGAATGGAGTAATACCAGTGCCCCGGTAGAGAATGGAGTAATATCAGCGCTCAGGTACAGACTGGAATAATACCAGAGCTCAGGCACAGAATGGAGTAATACCAGTGCCCCGGTAGAGAATGGAGTAATACCAGTGCCCGGTAGAGAATGGAGTAATAACAGTGCCCCGGTAGAGAATGGAGTAATATCAGCGCTCAGGTACAGACTGGAATAATACCAGTGCTCAGGTTCAGAATGGAGTAATACCAGTGCTCAGGTACAGAATGGAGTAATACCAGTGCTCAGGTACAGAATAGAGTAATACCAGTGCTCAGGTACAGAATAGAGTAATACCAGTGCTCAGGTACAGAGTGGAGTAATACCAGTGCCCAGGTACAGAGTGGAGTAATACCAGTGCCCAGTACAGAATGGAGTAATACCCAGTGCCCAGGGTACAGAGTGGAGTAATACCAGTGCTCAGGTACAGAATGGAGTAATACCAGTGCTCAGGTACAGAATGGAGTAATACCAGTGCTCAGGTACAGAATGGAGTAATACCAGTGCTCAGGTACAGAATAGAGTAATACCAGTGCTCAGGTACAGAATAGAGTAATACCAGTGCTCAGGTACAGAATGAGTATACCCAGTGCTCAGTAAGAATAGATAATACCAGTGCTCAGGTACAGAATAGAGTAATACCAGTGCTCAGGTACAGAATGGAGTAATACCAGTGCTCAGGCATAGATTAAAGTAATACCAGTGCTCAGGTACAGAATAGAGTAATACCAGTGCTCAGGTACAGAATGGAGTAATACCAGTGCTCAGGTACAGAATGGAGTAATACCAGTGCTCAGGTACAGAATAGAGTAATACCAGTGCTCAGGTACAGAATGGAGTAATACCAGTGCTCAGGTACAGAATAGAGTAATACCAGTGCTCAGGTACAGAATAGAGTAATACCAGTGCTCAGGTACAGAATAGAGTAATACCAGTGCTCAGGTACAGAATAGAGTAATACCAGTGCTCAGGTACAGAATAGAGTAATACCAGTGCTCAGGTACAGAATGGAGTAATACCAGTGCTCAGGCATAGATTAAAGTAATACCAGTGCTCAGGTACAGAATGGAGTAATACCAGTGCTTCAGGCAAGATTAAAGTAATACCAGTGCTCAGGCACAGAATGGAGTAATACCAGTGCCCCGGTAGAGAATGGAGTAATACCAGTGCCCCGGTAGAGAATGGAGTAATACCAGTGCCCCGGTAGAGAATGGAGTAATAACAGTGCCCCGGTAGAGAATGGAGTAATATCAGCGCTCAGGTACAGACTGGAATAATACCAGTGCTCAGGTTCAGAATGGAGTAATACCAGTGCTCAGGTACAGAATTGAGTAATACCAGTGCTCAGGTACAGAATGGAGTAATACCAGTGCTCAGGTACAGAATTGAGTAATACCAGTGCTCAGGTACAGAATGGAGTAATACCAGCGCTCAGGTACAGACTGGAGTAATACCAGTGCTCAGGTATAGACAGGATAAGGGTCTCATTTGCACACTGCATGTACAGTCAGTATTTTGCATTGGTACGTGAAGCCATCGGTACGTGATTGCATCCACTTTGGCTTCAAAATACTGATACAAAAACCAGGACCCAATCTGCAGTGTATGAACAAGGGCCAACACAGCGCTGAGGTACAGGAGCGGTCTACAATTCTTAGAAACCCTATAAAACCTGAAGTGACCGCACAGCATCGGCCGTGACACCTCACTAAACTCGTTTTACCGGAAACTCTGGTAACAAAACCAAGAATAACATCTGAGACGGAGGGAAGGAGGAGCGGCGAGTATTACTGTAAGTGATCAGCGACTGTAAACCGACATCCAGGCAGCTGCCTCCATTGTAACCAGAGTCGTCTTCAGTCTGGAAAAGCTGGGTGACAACCCACTTGAGACCTACTACTGCTCCCTCAGGGGTTGTCACTCAGCTTTTCCAGGCTCCTGAATAGCTAATCTGCTCTGACCTGCATCAACACTGGTATCGACGATGGATCAATGGCTGACAAAGCCGACCACCCCTTCCCAAGGGAGCTGGAGTGACGGCCACGTTGGTTATCACTCACTGGTGGACTGGTGGACACGTGTCCACGTATTCCCGCTCTATTCAAAGAGCAGAATACAAGCGGCCCCCTTCCCCTCCCTTAATAGTAATCGGTCACTTATCCCCTATCCCAGAGATCAGCAACCTGCGGCACTCCAGCTGCTGTGAAACTACAATTCCCAGCATGCTCCATTCATTTCTATGGGAGTTCTGAGAAGAGCAGAGCAAGTTTGCATGCTGGGAGTTGTAGTTTCAGAAGAGTGCTGTGGAAAGGTTGTTGTAATGGAACAACCCCTTTAATGGCTGCTTAGCTTTGCTTTCCAACAGTTTGCCAGGGACCACCTGACCGCTGCGATAGAGAACAAATCCAATCCTACAATGCATTGTGCGTCCTCCATTATTCCTCCTGGAAATATATGAATATCGCTGTTCCCCCTGTCAATAGGATTTGTCCATAGACCCTCCGTTCTGTCGGTGTCTGAGTGTCGTATAGGTTCCTTTACCAAAACGAACGGTAACCATTTCATGTACTTCCAGGGGGAATAAGGGAGGAACGGCACAACGTCGAGTTCTAAGAAACGATGCTCCAGCTTTGATGCAGGTGTTGACTAACAGACATGTTAGAAATGGTGACATTCACTGACAGCAAGCAGAGATGCTGAAAAGGATGAGGGCTGGTCACATCAATCCGTTCCACAAAAAACGGAATGTACACGGACGTCATCCGTATTTACAGTCGTGTGCATGATCCCTTAACCACAGGGTATTTCCTTCAATACAAAACTGCATTTTTAGCTCGTGGATTTTGGCGCCTATTCACACACACGTACAGAGCATTCTTTTTATACTTCCCATTGGAGATTCCACCCTAGGATACGGCATGCCGCTTATTATTCCCACTTGTAAAAAAAAAAAAAAAAAGTCCTGCCTCCCAGGGGAGGCTGTTCTAAAGCGTTTTTTTCTAGAAAGGATTTTTGGGCAGAAACGCATCAAAACACTAGGTGTGAACTGTCCCTAGGGTCCGGAAGGCGGGATGAGGGGCACGGGCAGTGATGTGTGTGGGGGACAGTTTCACAAACTGGGGGACAGCCCCGTTATAACACTGCGAACACCCGCTGTACGGGGCAGAGGACGGGCGCCCACACCCCCCTACCTCATCGGCGGCAGGAAGGAGAGGACGCTCAGGCGCTGTACTGCAGGGAGCCCCCCTCCATCGCCGGCTTCTCCGCGGTCACGGACGATGTTTACCGGGGCTGCAATCAGCTGAGCAACAAGACAGCAGTGACGTCACCGCGACCTCCGAACCCGGCTGTGTGTATGTTGCTCTGCGAGAGTGTTTGGGGGCGGGGCCTAGCCATAGAGAGTAACTGGGAGAGTGACAGACAAGACAGGTGGTGGCATAGAGATGGGGATTGGTGGCTAGAGAAGGCAGAGTGACTCATGTAGGGATGCAGCGCAACGGTGGCGTGGTAGGGTAACTGACGCAGAACAGCTTGTTAGCTGGAGTCTGACAGGCTAACTGGTTTATGACATTTTGTCAGCGCTTAAATTATAAAAATTATAACAAAAAAATCATTGTAAATTTCTCACAACTTTATTCGCACCATTAGCACTGAGTTGTATTGAACTGCATGGTATGACTATAACCCTCAACGTGGATGTAATTGCACTGAAATTGCAGTCATTGCTACTTTTGGTATGCAGATGGTGATGCAGTATCAAGGGTTAATGCAAGATTTTACTAGCGACGACCATCTGACACCCCACTAATCGGCTGTTCCGGAGTAGATCTGGTGTCAGAACTCAGCGCCAGGCTGGGAGTGCCTCTAACTGGATATGAGGTTTAATAGAGGCACTCCTGCACAGTTACTGTAATAGCTAAATGCCTATGACGTTTAATAGAGGCACTCCTGCACAGTTACTGTAGTAACTAAATGCCTAGGACATTTAATACAGACACTCCTGCACAGTTACTGTAGTAACTAAATGTCTATGACGTTTAATACAGACACTCCTGCACAGTTACTGTAGTAACTAAAAACCTATGACATTTAATAGAGGCAATCCTGCACAGTTACTGTAGTAACTAAATGTCTATGACTTTTTAATACAGACACTCCTGCACAGTTACTGTAGTAACTGTAAAAACCTATGAATTTAATAGAGGCACTCCTGCACAGTTACTGTAGTAACTAAAAGCCTATGACTTTAATAGAGGCACTCCTGCACAGTTACTGTAGTAACTAAAAGCCTATGACATTTAATAGAGGCACTCCTGCACAGTTACTGTAGTAACTAAAAGCCTATGACATTTAATAGAGGCACTCCTGCACAGTTACTGTAGTAACTAAAAGCCTATGACATTTAATAGAGGCACTCCTGCACAGTTACTGTAGTAACTAAATGCCTATGAGGTTTAATAGAGGCACTCCTGCACAGTTACTGTAGTAACTAAATGCCTATGAGGTTTAATAGAGGCACTCCTGCACAGGTACTGTAGTAACTAAATGCCTAGGACGTTTAATACAGACACTCCTGCACAGTTACTCTGTAGTAACTAAATGCCTTGGACGTTTAATAGAGGCACTCCTGCACAGTTACTGTAGTAACTAAATGCCTATGGACGTTTAATAGAGGCACTCCTGCACAGTTACTGTAGTAACTAAATGCCTATGACGATTTAATAGAGACACTCCTGCACAGTTACTGTAGTAACTAAATGCCTATGAGGTTTAATAGAGGCACTCCTGCACAGTTACTGTAGTAACTAAATGCCTAGTACGTTTAATAGAGGCACTCCTGCACAGTTACTGTAGTAACTAAATGCCTATGACGGTTTAATAGAGGCACTCCTGCACAGTTACTGTAGTAACTAAATGCCTATGACGTTTAATAGAGGCACTCCTGCACAGTTACTGTAGTAACTAAATGCCTAGGACGTTTAATAGAGGCACTCCTGCACAGTTACTGTAGTAACTAAATGCCTATGACGTTTAATAGAGGTACTCTGGCACAGTTACTGTAATAACTAAATGTCCATTGCGGGAATCACTCCGTGCGGGAGCGTGATTCTCTGTTTTGGACTTGAGAAGCGCAGAGCATTATACTGATTTATAATGCTGTGTGCCTTTGCTTGACCTTACTTCTACAGGATCATACTGACGGCTTTATGTCACTATTATTCTGTAGAAGTAAGGTCAAGCAGAGGCACATAGCATTATCAATGAGTGTAATGCCGTGCGCTCCTGCAAGTCCAGAACTAAGAATCGAGCTCCTATACGGAGCGTGATTCCCACAATGGACTTTCTCGTGTGAAATAGTCAATAGCAACCACAGATTCTAAAGGGTTTAGTGAGATTGGAGGGGGTATTGAAGTTTGGAACAAAGTCTCCACATGGCAGCCTGGAGCCTAATAAAGGTCCCATGCCCGCCTGAAGTGTGTGCCTAGCAGGAGCAGCCCGCTGGCCACTGTCAGTATAGCACTGACAGTATAATAGCCCCGTACTGAACAAGTAGTACAGGGTATTATAGAAGAAATCAAAAGATGGCCTGTTGAAGTCCCCTTGTGGGACTAGTAAATGGTTAAAAAAAAGTTTTAAAAGTTTTACTAAATAAAAAAAAGTCCAAATAAAAAATGACACCTTTTTCCATTGAAAAAGATACTTTAAGTGGTAAAAAATTGGTAAAATAAAATCTCCACATATTTGGTATCGCTGCATCCATAATAACCCACACTACACAATTATCACATAATTTGTTCCGTATAGTAAACACCATTAAAAAAAAAAAAACAGTGCCTGGATCATTTTCTTTTGCTTACTTGCCACAAAAAAAATTAAATAAAAAACGATCAAAAAGTGTTATATAACCCAAAATAATACAAATGAAAAGTACATGTTGCCCTGCAAAAATCAAGCTCCATAAACACACAAACATCGTACTGCCTCAGAGCGTAAAGTTATCACATTTATTTGAAAAAATAAATGCCACAAAATTTATAACATAAAAACTCAGTGGCAGAATTCCTTTTTTTCCCCATCCCTCTCAGAAAGAGTTAATAAAAAAGTTAATCAGTAAGTCATAAGTATCCCAAAAAGGTGCCATTAAAAACTACAACTTGTCCCGCAAAAAACAAACCCTCATACGGCTATATAGATAGAAAAATAAAAAAGTTATAGCTTTTAGAAGGAGACGATAAAAAAAAATGGAAAAATTATCGCTTGGTCACTAAGGGTTAATAGAACGACGTGGTGACGTCAGGTGGCAGCTCCGAAGCTCCGCCCAGCAACAACAGTCGAGACCCGGATGTTAAAAAAAAAAAAAAAAAAAAATGGAAGCAATCATAACTACAGGCAGGGGGAAGCAGCGCTGACGTAATCAGATGGAATGTTCCATTAGTTCACCTAAGTAAGGGGGGGGAGTTCGAGGAGGAAATGTTTATTATGTCCCTGGAATAAATAACGCAGCCTTTCTATGGCTACTGCACCCGTTTAGTCAGTTACTAAGGAGTGGCTGTACAAGGCAAGGGTATTAGCGCTAGTACGCCGGTGACACTTTTAGTTGACAGTTAAGTAGACCCCCCCTCCATGCTGTGCAGTTGTTCAGTCCCGGTAAAACAGGTCAACGATGAGCTCCGTTAAAAACAAAAACAAGCGGCGCTGACGTTGTGTCTCCCCGTAGCGAAGCTTTTGTGACTTGTCATCCGCTGATCCTGAGCTGGAGAAGCCGGCGACACGTTAGGCCGCGGCCCGTCCATCCTCCACCGTAGGTCGCATTGGCGGGGGCCGCTCCGGCCCGGGCCGAGGAGCTGCTGCTGCTGCTCTCTGAGGAAGAGGAGGCCCCGGGGCCGCCCCCCCGCCGCCCCGTCTTACCGGGCCCCCCAGCCCCCTCCTCAGGACACAGCGGGGACATGGATCAGTGTGTGACGGTGGAGCGGGAGCTGGAGAAGGTTCTGCAGAAGTTCGGGGGCTATGGGCAGCACTGCGAGCGGAGCCTGGAGGAGCTGATCGAGTACGCGGGCGGGCTGAGGAGGGAGATCCTGCAGGCCGCCGGTAAGAGCCGCCCGGGGGGGGGGTGACAACCAACATGGCCGGCACAGGTTGTCAGACAGCATTTAGAGGGGATGTCCACATAGGAAGACCTGCTGACAAATCTTTACTTTCAGGCAGGCTTGTCACTGTTGGTCACGTGACGTCCCTGGCGATAAGATGGAATCTGTCAACTTTGATGACATCATCATGACGGTGTGCTCCATAGTGACATCATCATCATGGGGGAGGTGACTAGGCCACCAAAACAATGGTCTCAGGTCACAGCGACGCGGGCTATGTGATTGCCCTGGAGAATTAAAGGGGCGGTCTGATGCCTCCAGGCGTCCTATTACTGCTTATGGCCCTGGGGCCAGGCGGACGCCTCCCCCGCCATTCAAATGGCTCCGGTCGGTCAAAAAGGGGACTGGCGGCTATTTTTATGACTAAAATAACCGCAAGTCCCTTAGTAAATGACCCCCCCCTTTACATACCTGACCCGCTCCGGTCTCCGCTCCTCACCATGGACGCTCTTCAGGCTCTTGTGCTTCCCTCAGGAGTTATTTTTGGACCAGGCCCCATGGTGACTGTGATTGTCCATTGTCTCATTGTCCCCGTATTACCGGTGTGACCTGTGACAGGACAATGGCGGATACTTGTCCCCATGCCCGGGCCGGTTCTTGTGCCAGAGCCGATCCCTTCTTCTTTATGTGGAGATTCCTTTACATGAAGGAGGAGGAGCGGAAAGTCCTGAGGACCACCGGACGGCCATGTAAACCAGTATGGGGGTGACAGCTGTGCTGGTGTCATACTCGGTCACATAGGGTTGAGGTCATACAAGTCAATGGCTTTGTGCTATTTAAAGCATAGGAAAGCGATCAAATACCTATGAAAGGGGCTTCTATGTGATCTGTGGGGGTCCGGCTCCTGACACCCTCATCGTTCAGAGGGGTGCTGCGCCCGGTGACGTTATGATCAGTGACTTGGCCTTTCTGCAGCTCAGTCCTATCCAGATGAATGGGACTGAGCTGCAATACCTAGAGCAGCCACTATACCATGCATGGCGCTGTGCTAGGTATAAGATGCAGCAGCACTTAGCTCCCCACCAATCAGATGCTGATGACCTGTCCTTAGGAGAGGTCATCAATGTTTAAAGGGGTATTCCAAGATTTTACTACTGATGACCTGTCCTAGACAGAGGAGCTGATCGGTGGGGGGGGTCCTGCACCCGGGACCCCCCGCTGATCAGCTGTTTGAGAAGGTGCCAGCACTCCTCCGCATCCGACGATCTGCACCGCAAAAAAGTAGTGCACGCATTACTTTTTTGCGTTGTGGAGGCACGGACAGAAACCCCATGGACCACGCCGTAGTTCTTCTGTGAATGGGTCCGCATCCCCAATGTGGCGCACAAACGGCCGGTGCCCATATGTCGCGGACCCCCTGTTTGCGGGCCACAGTACGGACGTGACCAACGACAGCTGTGTGCATGAGGCATTAGTGTCACTCCACTCGTCAGTAAGATGGTAGATGTCTTAAAGAATATTTTTCACTATTCCTCTGTTATTCCTCCAAGAAAATTCTCAATCTACTTACAGCTGGGTGTTACCATTCCCCTTATTAATGAGATACTGATTGGACGGTGTCAGATTAGGTAGGGACACCCAGTTGTAAATGTCTTAATCAATTCCTAGGAGGAATAACAGAGGAACGGTACCACACAGCTATCGGAAAAGATGCTCTGGACTTGTTATATGATGGGGAATACTCTTCATGGTAATTTATCCCCTTTTCATGATTCCCCACCTCTGCCCAAGTAGAGTCAATCTCCCCTGTCCGTAGTCCCTCTCTTCCCGCTCTGCTGCCTTGTTCGCCGCCGCTTCCGGTCTCTGCCAGGTGGTTTAGTCCCATGACCGCTGCGACCAATCACTGGCCTCAGCAGTCACATGTTGAGGAACAGCACAGGTCGTTGCTAGTTAGACACAGGTTGTCGGCTCCTAGGCCGGACCACCCCTTTAGCGTGTTTACAGCGTATGCGTTTTTTCTCTGATACGTATTTATCCGCAACGTCCGAACTCAGCCTTACTGTGCGTGCAGGGGTGTAAGTCACTCTCCCGCTTCTCCCCAGCAGAACAAGATGGAGAATTATCTGGGACGTTGTCTCTGGTGTTAACCCAGTGCTGTAAGCGGATCAAGGACACGGTGCAGAAGCTGGCCTCCGACCACAAGGATATCCACAGCAGCGTGTCCCGGGTGGGGAAGGCCATCGATAAGGTACGGTACATGCGTGTTCCCTGCACACGGCTGCGGCATGTATGGAATGTGGCCTCGGTGACCCCGCTGAGCGCTCCAGTTACCAGTGAAAACAATACTCATCCCTCCCATCATGTGACCACTGCAGCCAATCGGTGACCTCACTAGTAGCATACTGCTGACATCACCGCTCAGTGACAGGAGCCATGATGCTGGTTGGCTGCAGGGTCATGTGATACATATCTTTAGGGGGTCTAATAAAGATAAGTTAGTGGGCACCCTCAGAGAAAGGGGGCACTTACAGTAGACAGAGCCAGGTTCCTGCCTGACACTGGGTCACCTACCTGCCTTGTCCTCTCCTGAAACCAATATTGAGGGATAGCATTACAGGTGACGTCATGATTTTGCCCCCAGGACACCCCACAAACATATCTACAGAGCCGAGTTCACCCGGTGGGTGCCTAGAAGAGTACATTGTGCCAGTTTCATCTGTACAAATGCAAAGGGGTGTCTACCAGGGAAGGAGAACCGTCTCGCTAGCGCCACCTTCTGGAAGTGGCTATTAAATTTCTTTTCTTTTTGTGAACAGAGCCTCATACAGTGATTACAGTAGGTAGGTGATTTATCGTGCTTTAAAGGGGTTTCCAGGAGGTCATCATTATGTGATCGGTGGGGCTCAGCTGTATGAGTAGGGTGCAGCCTCACAGCATTCCAAGCACAGCGCCACACATTGTATAGTGGTTGTGTTTGGTATTGCAGCTCAGCCCCATTCACTTGAATAGGACTGAGCTGCACATGGACCATGTGACCAAATGAACGTGGTGTTACGACCAGCGCCGATCATCAGGGCGCGGTGTGTTGGACCCCCCCCCCCCACATTGATCAGATATTGATGACCCATCCTGACGTCAGTATATGAATCCTCGAAACCCCTTTAGTACCTTGGGGGGGGCAGATAGAGGTACAGAGAGGCATCCTTGCTCATATCTGCCTGTTTATTGGTCTTCATCCTAGAGGATTCTAATCATGAACCAGGAAGTCCAGGATGAGCAGTCTTAGAAGTCCCTATCCAGTTGTGTGAATCCATTAGTTATCACTGAGGAGAGCAGCTCCGTATTCCCGATTCTCTGTACGGCTGTGGGTATTATGTTTGAGGATGGTGGTGCTGCAAGGGGTGAGAGGGTCCACATGGTGGAGGGAGTGGTAGGGTCCTAAAGAAGGGACGGGCTTATGTCTGCACAATGAGGTTGTCTGCTGGGCTTGTGGGGCAGTTCTTGAATTCTTACCTCCGCAGTGCCGGCCAGGGTCGTTAATATACGGGTTTCTTTCTCCTTCCCAGAACTTTGATGCAGACATCAGCAGCGTGGGCATCGACGGCTGCTGGCAGGCGGACAGCCAACGGATGCTGAACGAAGTAATGGTGGAGCACTTCTTCAGGCAGGGGATGCTGGATGTGGCTGAGGAGCTGTGCCAGGTAGGTGCCCGCTGCCAGAAGTACTCCCTAGGTGTCTGCATGCTGCAGTGCACCAGCCGGAGATGGCACTTATCTCTAGGGGAGAGCGATTATATAGAAAGCAGTGACGTCTGCAGAGCCTGATCGTGTGAACTGGCGCGTGTTCTTGATTTTGATATTGATGGCCTGTCCTCAGTATAGGTCATCAATATCAGATCACTCCCTCACTGAGCAGCTGTTTGAGGCCTTCTCCACGCTCACCAAGCACAGCGCCGTCCATCATATAGTGGCTGCGCTTGGTATTGCATCTCAGGCTCATTCACTTGAATGAGGCATAAGCCTTTTCCAAGGTCAGTGATGCAATGTTCATTGGTCACCCGGTCTCAGAGCACTGAGACCTCCTCAAACAGCTCATGACCCCCTCTGATCTGATATTGATGACCTATCCTGAGGCTTAGTCGTTCATATCAAAAACTTGGACAACCCATTGAAAGGGAACCCGTCATGAGGGTTTGGACAGTCTAGACAGTCTTCATTACAGGGTCCTATATGCAATTAATTCAACGTGAAAAGTTGACTCCCTCTGAAAACACATTCCAGTCTTTTATCCTGATTTACATCCCTTATTACAGTCCAGAGCAGCGTTCACAATTCAGAGCTGAAATCTCCCAGCATTCTCTCTGCACAGACCTCTCTCTGGTGACCTGTGTTTTCTGAGGTGTATAGCACCAGACACTGATGTGTAAAATACTGTCCCACTGAATTATTGGAGATCCACCAAACGACAAGGGGTTAATCTTGTTAATAAGGCTACTTTCACATCCGCGCTTTTCCCTTTCCACTATTGAGATCCGTCATAGGTTTTGTCCCCATTCATTGTCAATGAGGACAAAACTGAACGAAGCGGAGGTCACCAGAATGCATCCCCATTGCGTCATGACTCGCAATGTAAGTCGATGGGGACGGATCTGTTTTCTCGGACACAAAAGAAAACGGATCTGGCGCCCATTGACTTACAGTGGTTTTAGAGACGGATCCGTCTTGGCTATAATACAACCGTATCTGTTCAGAACGGATGCAGACGGTTGTATTATCTTAACGGAAGCATTTTTGCTGATCCATGACGGTGATGTGAAAGTAGCCTTAGACGTAGAGTTCCTAATAAGAAATTATTTAAAGGGGTTTTCCAGCACTGTAATGTTGTTGACCTATCCTTATGTTTGATCATTGTGGGTTTCTGACCTCCAGCACCCCACCGATCCGGAGGAGATGCTGGAGGCCCTGATTTGTAGTGCTTCCTGGTGCTGAATTTTACATTGACTCCTCAGGTGACATTTAGCTGGAGTGACATGTGACAAGCTCTTCCTATTGTTCCTGCTTCATTGTCCTCGCTGCCTCTCTGTTACACGGTCTATATGCTGACGCTCAGTTCTGTCTGTTCTGCAGGAAGCTGGACTCTCCATAGACCCGAGCCAGAAAGAGCCGTTTGTGGAGCTGAACAGGATATTGGAGGCACTGAAGGTTCGGGTTCTGCGACCTGCGTTAGAGTGAGTATTAAAGGGGTTATCCCATGGCTAATATAAAATATGAAGATCAGACATCACATAGTACATGACAATCTCTTTTTAACAAAGCTAGAACCAGCCCTGTACCTCACATGGATCCAGAGATCTCCACATTCATTGTTCTGCTAGATTTATATATCAAGCTGACAGCTCAGGGGGAGTGTCTTTTCTACTGCAGCTCAGGGGGCGTGTCTAAGCTCTGCCTATTGCAGCTCAGGGGGCGTGTCTCAGCTCTGCCTATCGCAGCTCAGGGGGCGTGTCTTTTCTACTGCAGCTCAGGGGGCGTGTCTCAGCTCTGCCTATTACAGCTCAGGGGCATGTCTCAGCTCTGCCTATCACAGATCAGCAGCAGCTGAAGGATGAAACTGAGCATGTGCGGCCTTCTCAGTGAGCAGGTCAAAGAAATAAGAAAAAAAAACAAACAGCAGGTGGCGCTATACAGATACATTTTATTGAATAACTCATTGGCTATTCTAAATTTTTAATTACGTACAGTTACAAAAGTATTCAGATCCAGGGGCTGCTTTGAAAACTGTAGAATATTTTTCGTGGGACAACCCCTTTTAAATGCATTTGTCACCAGAATATTCACTGTTAAGCTAGCTCCACAATGCATTGTGCCTGGTGTAACGATCCATGTTCATTCTGGTGAAAAAAAGTACTTTTAATCCATATGTCGGTGAGAAGTGCACTAAGGGTGGACCTAAGCCACTCTCTGCACCCTTGTTCCTCCCTCTTCCTCTGCCAGCATTTTTAAAATCCCTACTTGCCGTCAGTGAGTGGAAACGTTCTTGTTTACAGCCTGAGGCTGAAACGCTGTACAGATTAACCCTTGGGCTACCAGCGGCGTACATGTACGGCATTGGAGTGATGTGTGAACATGTTGTCAGATACACATGTAATGGCCGGCAAGTCTCTGCTGTTTCAAACAGCAGAGACCTCAGGCTAGTTACAGTGACCAGCAATAATGCCAATCGCGGTAATTAAATCAAGTGAGATCACAGCATCTAAATGCGCAAAAACCTGGAAGCTTGCGCTTCTGGGCCTCCTACCGACACCCCCTGCGGCCAATGGGGCTGTTTGTAGTTGCTCAGAATGCTATCAGTCTCGCTGACGAGGCTGATGCTATTCATGCTGCAATTTTTATTTTGGCCACCATAAGAAATGAGCAATTCACAGTAATGGTCATTTTATAAATCCCTATTTTGTACAAAATTAAAAAACAGAATTTATAGGCTATAGTACGTTTCAGTCCAGGTGGTTTCATTCACAAAAGATATGCCGGATAGAAGCAAACTACCAGCTATATCGATTTTTCAACCTCCCAGTGTAAAAGAAGGTTCTCGTTCACTGCCAGCAAGCAGAGATGTTGACAATGCTGGAGGAGAGCAGGGAGGATTCTCATGTTGTCTTTCTCCGTAGGTGGGCCGTGTCAAACAGGGAAATGCTGATGGCGCAGAACAGCTCATTGGAGTTCAAGCTTCACAGATTGTACTTCATTAGTTTACTGATGGGGGGCGCAGCCAACCAGAGGGAGGCGCTGCAGTATGCCAAAAACTTCCAGCCTTTCGCTTTAAATCATCAGAAAGGTAAGTGCTGAGCACGGCATCCTACGGCACGTGTCATCAGATGTAGTAATCCTCCTCCTCCTCTTGGTTTCCCAGATATCCAGGTGCTCATGGGAAGCCTCGTGTACCTGCGGCAGGGTATAGAGAACTCTCCCTATGTCCATCTGCTGGATGCAAACCAGTGGGCAGACATCTGCGACATCTTCACCCGGGACGCCTGCGCCCTGCTGGGCCTCTCTGTAGAATCTCCTCTCAGTGTTAGGTGAGTAACTCTTTTATCCTGTAATTCATACCAATATTTCTTGGTTATTTGTTCCTCCAAGAATCCGAAGACATACTGATACGGTATGTTAAAGGGGTTGTCCAGGAATATCCATCTCTCGAGGTGAGCTGCAGCACTTGAGCACCTGTGAGCCCCTGAGTATGAGTTTTATAATCAATAGTCACGTACTGTATGTCATGTCAATCTAATGGGCTCCGAAGCTTTTCATGACAGGTTTCCGTTGGTGCAGTGCGAATGTGGGGTGCTGATGAGTTACCATGTCTGTTGGGGGCCTAAAAAAGTGATAAAGGCCCTCACCCTGAGTGTGCTATCAATATCTGCCTATTAAACCATGTTAGACCTAGTACAGTAGATTTCCTGCCAGTGGAGTTTAATGTAACCTATAGTGCTTAAAGGGGTTGTCTGGACTTGAAGATGACAACCCCTGTCGTCCTCCTGAAGATTGAAAAAACCCACTCACCTCTCAGGACCAGGAAGCAGCTTGGTCCCGTTACCACGACGACAAGTCACAGCAGTGATGTACTGTTCAAGTTGCTGAGGCCTATGATCGGCCTGTGTTCTGGAAGCAAGACAGGGTCCACGTTTAGAAAGGAGTTTTTCTCCTTTAGCCCTTTTCTTCACCTGAGTTTAACTGTACATCCAGATGTGGTCTTTTAAAGGTGGCGCCCACTCAGCTTCTGTTTTACACAGCAGACACTCAGAAGCAATGTTCACGATCAGCGATAACGCCGATTGTGGACATTTAAAGGGGTTGTCCGAGTTATTTTTTTTTTTCTTTATATGTTTCTAACTTGTCAGGTATAACAACTTTCCCATATACTTTGTGTTTCTAAAGCTGCTGGTTTCTCAGAGTTGACTGAGGGTCACATGACCTGTGATGTCACCTTATCTCTCTGCTCTGTGATGTTTCGTGTACAAGCCTCAGAGTTCAGATAACAGTCTGTACACGAGACGTCACTGGCCACGCGCCCCTTTCTTTGCCAGGCTCCTGCTATCTGCTCTCCCTGGATTCCTTCAGATAAAACATTAACCCCTTCAGCCAGAACACACTGAGGGCTCGAAGGCTTTACAACAAATAGTAGCTGCAGCAGTGAGAGGAGACAAATGCTGGGCAAGGAGCTATAGAAGGAATTGTACAAGAACAGGTAGGGAGAATTTCCTGTGTGTATCAGCAGTGTCATTGTACAGCTGGGACTTGTAGTCCTACACAAACAACATGCTGCTGAGTATCCCAGCAGGCAGACATGTACTCACAGCACTTATATTCACTGCCTTTGCAGAGAAGGGGGAGGGGCAGAGATTGTTATTACTGCATGCAAACAAAGGCCAGAAGAGAACCAGGGAAATTAGGAAATATGGATTTTTTTTGCCTAAAACTTGCTGAACTTAGTTATATATTGCTGCCCATCAGATTTACAGTGCTATATATTTTTTTTCCATAACTTGGACAACCCCTTTAACCTCTGTGGTCAATTTTGACCATGGCATCTGAGCGGTCTAACTAAGGGATTGCTGCACTCCCGGGGCATGAATGGCTTCCCCACACACACATCAAGAGAGCTGTGGTAGCCTCGAGCCTTCTAGAGGCGTCTATTCCTACCACAGCGATGTTCCTCCATAGGAACGTAATGAAAGTCCTATAGGCTGGTACTTCTCTCTGCAGTCTATGGGAGTAGTGATCAAAGAGTCAAATGTTCAAGTCCCCTAAGGGAACTTAAAGGGGTTGTGTCACTTCAATAAGTGGCATTTATCATGTAGAGCAGAGATCTCAAACTCGTGGCCCTACAGCTGTTGTAAAACTACAACTTCCATCATGCCAGGAGAGCCTACAGCTATTGGGGCATGCTGGGAGTTGTAGTTTTGCAACAGCTGGAGGGCCACGAGTTTGAGATCCCTGATGTAGAGGGAGTTAATACAAGGCACTTACTAATGTATTATTATTATCCATATTGCCTCCTTTGCTGGCTGGATACATTTTTCCATGACATATACACTGCTCGTTTCCATGGTTACAACCCCCCTGCAGTCCAGCACACTATAGAAAAGAAAACACCGGTCTCTCTACTAGCCGGGACCATGGGAGCACGCATAGGCAGGTGCTTTTTTCTATAGTGTGCAGCCACTGCTGCTGGATTGCAGGGTGGTCGTAGCCATGGAAACAAGCAGTGTATAATGTGATGGAAAATGAATCAAGCCAGCAAAGTAGACAACATGGAGAATCACAATACATTAGTAAGTGCCTTGTATTGACTTTCTCCACATGATAAATGCAACTTGCTGAAGTGAGACAACTCCTTTTACAGGAGTTATCCGTCCCTCAAATGCCCCCCATATGCCCTGGCCCCTCACACACAATATACTTACCTTGCTCCCCGGCACCCACATTGCTCCAGGTCCTAGCTGCTTCTCCCCACATAGCGGGTAACGCTAGGGAGGCTCGTCGCCACCTGCCGTTGACTGCACCCTTCCCGACACCAGATGTTTTCATCCGCGCACGGGGAGAAGCAGCAGCGGCCGTGTAGGACGAGGAGCTGCAACGGGTGCCGGGGGGAGGAAGGTAAGTATATTGTGTGTGAGGGGCCCAGGCATATGGGGGGGGGGGCTGCATTTCAGGGGTCAGATAACCCCTTTAATGTAAGTCTAAAATAAAGTAAAAAAAAAATTTAAATATAAAAGGTCAAATCCCCCCCCCCCCCGTATATAATATAAACGATTTATCAAATGGATTTTTAAGGAATCTCATCCACACACTCAGTGTAACTTGACCTGCTTTGTGGATTTGTAATCTGCAGCAAGTTGGATTATGTTGTAGATCTGTCTCCACCGTGGAGCGGGGGTGAAATTGACAGCCGTTTCCGCAGCAAAATCCACAGTGCGCTTTTTTTTTGCTGTTTTTTTTTACATAATTTAAGGCTGCAGATATGGATGAATTGGACGTGAATAATTCTGCAACAAAAGTGTGGATTTTGTCGAGGATTTGCCTTAACAGGTCTCTGGACTCAATCGGCAGTGAAAATCCACACAAGCAGTTGACATGCTGTGGATATCACAATCTGCCCCACTGGTCAGTTTACATGCGGAAAATTTCGGCACATTGTTTATCGCTGTGACTGCTCTGCTTTTTTTTTTTTCCTTGGTTCCATGACAGTTGTCCGCGCAGTATGAATCCATCGGTGGGGGCTTAACCACATTCCACAGCATTCACGTTGAAAAACCGCGGCACAAACCAGAGGGGATTCTGCTGCAGAATACGTAGCGAATTTTGCCATTGCAAAATCTGCCGTGTAGACAATTTTTGTTGCATCAGTCTAAGTGTAATAGTAATTAGACTTTTTTTTCTTTCTCTTTTTGTAGCTTTTCTGCAGGTTGCGTGGCACTTCCAGCATTAATTAACATAAAGGCAGTGATTGAACAGCGACAGTGCACCGGAGTGTGGAATCAGAAGGACGAGTTACCGGTGAGTAGAGGAAAGCTGTTCACACTGCATATGTAGTAGTCACCAGTTCTTAGTGTATACCAATTTTTTAGGGGTTTTCATACTAAACAAGATCAGAAAAGTACATGAATCTTGATTTTTCCAGGTGAAAAAAATTATTTTGGAGGCACTCTCCTCTTAAAGGGGTTCGCCGGGAATGATGAAAATGGCCCCCAGCAACCCGTCCCAGAATGTAACTAGGACAGGATGCCTTTATTTGTACAGCTGCTTAGGAGGGAGGTGGGGACATGTTACACTGTTCACCAGCTCAGAATTCACTTTACACTGCTGACAGGTTCTGTCAGGCTGCTCAGCCTGATAGCATACTTCCTGCACATTGCTATCTATTGTAGAAGAGAACTGCCCTCTACCATAGATAGTTATGATGTGATCCTGCATGCTATATGCTGTCATGGCTGAGCAGCCTGACAGGAACAGGCAGAAAGGATGCAATCCTCCTCCCCGATCCTGTCAGGCTGCTCAGCCTGATAGCATACTTCCTGCACATTGCTATCTATTGTAGCACAGGAACTGCCCTCTACCATAGATAGTTATGATGTGATCCTGCATGCTATATGCTGTCATGGCTGAGCAACCTGACAGGAACTGGCAGAGAGGATGCAATCCTCCTCCCTGTTGCCGTCAGGCTGCTCAGCCATGACAGCATATCGTACACAAGATTGCATCATTGCCATATGACAAGTACAGAAAGTGTGAGTCCTTGTTATACTGTAAGCCTTCATGGTCTCGGAGAAACAATGAATCTGTATAAGGACGAGCGATGGCATTAGTAGGGTGGCCAGAGGTCTTGTTTTAGGCTGGACAGTCTGGCTTTCAGACTCCCTGACCTCTCATGTGCAGGGC
>ONZH01012781.1:0-62487 GCA_900303285.1 Rhinella marina
CCCTGTGTCACTCGCTGCCTCTGCTAGTCAACCCCCTGCCCAGGACCCCGGCACGAGCGCCTCCCGCCGGAAAACCACACCTTCGCCTCCACGATCCTCCACGATCCTCCACAGTGTCCACCAACGTGTCCCAGCGCAGCGTTCAGCTGTCTTTACAGCAGACGCTGGAGCGCAAGAGGAAATACAGTTCCACCCACCCACATGCCCAAGCCTTCAACATCCACATCTCCAAATTGCTTAGCCTGGAGATGCTGCCCTATAGGCTGGTAGAGACCGAGGCCTTTCGAAATCTCATGGCGGTGGCTGCCCCTCGGTATTCCGTCCCCAGCCGCCACTATTTTTCCCGATGTGCCGTCCCAGCCCTACACCAGCACGTGTCACAGAACATCATCCGTGCCCTGACCAACGCTGTTTCTGAGAAGGTCCACCTAACCACGGACACGTGGACAAGTGCTGCCGGGCAGGGACACTATATCTCACTGACGGCACATTGGGTTAACTTGGTGGAGGCTGGGACCGAGAATGACCCTGGGGCCGCTCATGTACTGCCCACACCGAGGATTGCGGGGCCTACCTCGGTCACGGTCTCTCAGACGTACTATGCCTCCTCCTCCTCCTCCGACCCCTCCTCCTCCACCAAATTACCATCCGTGGGCACGGCGCCTTCAGTCGGTAGCTCTAGGCGCAGCTTCAGTGCCGTGGGTAAGCGCCAGCAGGCGGTGCTCAAACTGCTGAGCTTAGGTGACAAAAGGCACACCGCCCAAGAACTGTTACAGGGCATCACGGCGCAGACCGATGTGTGGCTGGCACCGCTGAACCTCAAGCCAGGCATAGTTGTGTGTGACAACGGGCGTAACCTGGTGGCGGCTCTGCAACTCGGCAGACTGACACATGTGCCATGCCTGGCCCACGTGTTCAATCTAATAGTTCAGCGGTTCCTCAAGACATACCCCAATCTGTCTGATTTGCTCACCAAGGTGCGCCGCATCTGTGTGCATTTCCGCAAGTCGAGCACAGATGCTGCCACTCTCAGGGCAGCGCAGCGCCGCCTACAACTGCCCGCTCACCGACTGTTGTGCGACGTGCCGACGAGATGGAATTCCACATTAAACATGTTATCCAGAGTTTACCAGCAGCGCAGAGCGATTGTAGACTGCCAGATGTCATCTTCCACCAGAACTGGTAGCCAGGTCTCTCAGATTCCTCAAGTCTACAATGAGGAGTGGACGTGAATGTCTGATATCTGCCAGGTGTTGAGCAACTTTGAGGAGTCAACACAGATGGTCAGCGGCGATGCCGCCATTATCAGCCTCACCATCCCGCTGCTTTGCCTGTTGAAAAACTCACTGCTCAGCATGAAGTCGGATGCTTTGCGCTTGTCACAAGAGACGGTGGAGGAAGATACGTCGCTTGATAGCCAGAGCACCTTCCGTTCTGTTTCTCAGCACGTATCGGAGGAGGGGGATGAGGATGAGGAGGAAGAGGAGGAGAATGTTGGCGAGACAGTAGAGGGTACCAGTGCTCAGTCCTTAACTCTTGAGCGTGTATGGGCTGAAGAGGAGGACTTGGAGGAAGAGGAGGAGGAGGAAATGGAGAGTCAGGCCAGTGAGGAGAGGGAATTCTTACGTGTTGGGACTCTGGCGCACATGGCAGACTTCATGTTAGGCTGCCTATCCCGTGACCCTCGCGTTAGAAGAATTTTTTCAAACATCGATTACTGGGTGTTCACTATTCTGGACCCACGGTACAAGCAGAACCTTTCCACTCTCATCCCTGCAGAGGAAAGGAGTATGAGAGTGAATAGATATCAACAAGCCCTGGTTCACAAGCTGAAACAATTCTTCCTATCTGACGCCGCTAGCGGCAGAGGGCATGGTTCTGTGGGCCAAGTAGCGGGGGAGAGGAGGCGAGCAGGCAGCTTGACCAGCACTGGCAGGGGAACGCTCTCCAAGGCCTTTGCCACTTTTATGTCACCCCAGCAAGACACTGTCACCTGTCCCCAGTCTAGGCAGAGTAGGGGGGAGCTGTACAGAAAGATGGTGAGGGAGTACCTAGCTGACCATACCAACGTCCGTAGCGATCACTCTGCTCCATACAACTACTGGGTTTCAAATCTGGACACGTGGCCTGAACTGGCGCTGTACGCTTTGGAGGTGCTGGCCTGCCCTGCCGCTAGCGTGCTGTCAGAGCGGGTATTCAGTGCAGCTGGTGGCGTCATCACCGATAAGCGTACACGCCTGTCAACTGACAGCGCTGACAGGCTGACGCTTATTAAAATGAACAAAGCCTGGATTTCACCGGAATTCAAATCTCCTCCGGGGGAAAGCAGCTAAAGATTTAAATAACTTATGTATCCGATTCCTCTTCTCTACTCCTCCTCCTACTCCTCCTCCTACTCCTCCTCCTCCTACATATCGTCTTTGCCTAATGCTGACCCAAAAAACGCCATTTTTTAGAGGTCCAACTGGCACTCTTTTAGCACAATTTTTCAGGAGGGCCCCCTACAGGCCCTCTATTCAAACAATTTTTCCAGAGGTCCACCTACAGGCCCTCTCTTCAAACAATTTTTCCGGAGGTCCACCTACAGGCCCTCTCTTCAAACAATTTTTCCGGAGGTCCACCTACAGGCCCTCTCTTCAAACAATTTTTCCGGAGGTACACCTACAGGCCCTCTTTTCAAACAATTTTTCCGGAGGTCCACCTACAGGCCCTCTCTTCAAACAATTTTTCCGGAGGTCCACCTACAGGCCCTCTCTCCAAACAATTTTTCCGGAGTTCCACCTACAGGCCCTCTGTCCAAACAATTTTTCCGGAGTTCCACCTACAGGCCCTCACTTCAAACAATTTTTCCGTAGTTCCACCTACAGGCCCTCTGTCCAAACAATTTTTCCGGAGTTCCACCTACAGGCCCTCTCTCCAAACAATTTTTCCGGAGTTCCACCTACAGGCCCTCTCTCCAAACAATTTTTCCGGAGTTCCACCTACAGGCCCTCTCTCCAAACAATTTTTCCGGAGTTCCACCTACAGGCCCTCTCTCCAAACAATTTTTCCGGAGGTCCACCTACAGGCCCTCTCTCCAATTCCAGTTTCCAGTTTTATTTGCGCAAACTGCATACATTTTTATTTTTGGGATAGGTGTGAAAAATAATATTACTTGCGAATCTATATCGCCCAACATTGGATACGGTAGCAAGTAGAAGACCAAACACATGCTGCCCACAGGGTTCCGCAAATTCCTGGTCCACCCGCAAATTCCTTGTCCACAATGTCAAGGAGGTCGAGGTTCTGTGGATGAGCAACAAGTCCTTCTGTACTGAAATCGCCGACAAAGTCTCCATCTAAGAACCTACAGACCATTGTGGAGAGAGCGGCACAGCTCGCCATCAAAGTGACGAACCCCTAAGCCAGACTGCGCAGAGAAGATAACGAATAAATATCTCTGTGGTTATTTTTGCTAAATAAAAGTTAAACAAACCCCCCAAAAAATTCATCTGTTCCTGTGCCTGATCCACCCAAGTTGAATCTGTCCCATCCTGAGAAATTCCCCCCCAAGGAGTCCCCACTGTAACTTGCTTCCCATACAACTACCTCACCCCCCGACACCTGTGTCTCGCCATTGTCCACCACCTCCTCAGACAACACTGGTAAATCCCCACTGTCAGCACACGGAAACAGCAAAAGTTCTTGCGAATTAGGGCAGAGAATGTTCTGGGCTAGCACATCAGGGAAGGGGTGACTATGGGGTTCCAGGGAGTACGTGACCACATGCAATATCCATTTAAAAGTCATGCCACACTTGATGTAGCTCATAATTGACAATTGTACCGGTTGATGCTAAATTTTTAAGTTGGGGTCCTGCGTCGTCATTCTAACTACATCCGGCTGTTGTCACCACCACACACGCTAGCCCAGGGGGCACTCCCCTGGCTTTTCCAGCTCAACCTTCTTCCCCCCAGCCTGCCCCCCCACCTACAGGCCCTCTCTCCAGTTCCAGTTTCCAGTTTTATTTGCGCAAACTGCATACATTTTTATTTTGGGGATAGGTGTGAAAAATAATATTACTTGCGAATCTATATCGCCCAACATTGGATACGGTAGCAAGTAGAAGACCAAACACATGCTGCCCACAGGGTTCCGCAAATTCCTGGTCCACCCGCAAATTCCTTGTCCACAATGTCAAGGAGGTCGAGGTTCTGTGGATGAGCAACAAGTCCTTCTGTACTGAAATCGCCGACAAAGTCTCCATCTAAGAACCTACAGACCATTGTGGAGAGAGCGGCACAGCTCGCCATCAAAGTGACGAACCCCTAAGCCAGACTGCGCAGAGAAGATAACGAATAAATATCTCTGTGGTTATTTTTGCTAAATAAAAGTTAAACAACCCCCAAAAAATTCATCTGTTCCTGTGCCTGATCCACCCAAGTTGAATCTGTCCCATCCTGAGAAATTCCCCCCCAAGGAGTCCCCACTGTAACTTGCTTCCCATACAACTACCTCACCCCCCGACACCTGTGTCTCGCCATTGTCCACCACCTCCTCAGACAACACTGGTAAATCCCCACTGTCAGCACACGGAAACAGCAAAAGTTCTTGCGAATTAGGGCAGAGAATGTTCTGGGCTAGCACATCAGGGAAGGGGTGACTATGGGGTTCCAGGGAGTACGTGACCACATGCAATATCCATTTAAAAGTCATGCCACACTTGATGTAGCTCATAATTGACAATTGTACCGGTTGATGCTAAATTTTTAAGTTGGGGTCCTGCGTCGTCATTCTAACTACATCCGGCTGTTATCACCACCACACACACTAGCCCAGGGGGCACTCCTCTGGCTCTTCCAGCGAAACCTCCTTCCCCCCAGCCTGCCACCCCACCTACAGGCCCTCTCTCCAAACAATTTACTTCTTTGTCCTATCTTTCTCTCTCTCTCTACAAAATATTTTTCCGGATAGCTGCCATATATGGTATTAAACTGAGTAGTATACATAGAAGACATACCACACTTGATCAATCTCATAATTTACGACTGTACCGGTTGATGCTAAATTTTTAAGTTGGGGTCCTGCGTCATAATTCTAACTACACCCGGCTGTTGTCACCACCACACACGCTAGCCCAGGGGGCACTCCTCTGGCTCTTCCAGCGAAACCTTCTTCCCCCCAGCCTGCCCCCCACCTACAGGCCCTCTCTACAAACAATTTACCCGGATAGGGGACGTCTTAGATATTGTACAGATTTTTGTTTGGTTCTTCTTTTATTTCCCTCCTGACCTGTGATAGGCAGAGCATGGACACTTCCCCTTAGCTGCAGTGGGAAAGACACTCCCCTGGCCAGAGCAAGCTCTTTTTCCTTTTTCCGTGGTCGAAAAATCCATAAAATATAAGGTCCCAAGATAGGGGTCGTATACGGTATTAAACTGAGAAGAATCGATACTGCACCGGCTGATGCTAGAGTATTTCCAAATGCATTCCGGCTGTTGTCACCACCACACACGCTAGCCCAGGGGGCACTCCTCTGGGTCTTCCAGCGAAACCTCCTTCCCCCCCACCTACAGGCCCTCTCTCCAAACAATTTACCCGGGTAGGGGGACGTATTAGATATTGTACTGATTTATTTTTTAGATGCTTGGGAAGCAGCTATGCTCACCACTATACATCCAACAGCCACAGCAACTGATAAGAACAGATACTAAACTTGATTTTAGCTGCAGTGCCAGCATGAGCAGTGGTGTCACCTGCAGGCGGTGATGGACCTTCGTTGCACCTAGTTGGGTGCTTCCCTAACATGTGATGGGTATGTGGCTCGCCTTTCTTGGTCTCGGGTGAGCACAATTGCCATGAGGGTAACCACCAGGCTGTTGCAGGAGAATTTGGGGTAATGGTGGGATTAGGCAGCCTCAGAGGCATCCATGCATGCTGCCCCTGCTGTTTCCTGTCCATTTCCGTGGTGTTTCCATCATTTTTTGAGGTTTCCAGGTTTTCACCCAGCCTTCCCTAGGCAGAGCCTTGGTTCCCAGCAAAAAATGCTCGTGTCTCCCATTGACTTCAATGGGGTTCGTTACTCGAAACGAGCACCCGAGCATCGGGAAAAGTTCGACTCGAATAACGAGCACCCGAGCATTTTAGTGCTCGCTCATCTCTAGTCTGCATCTGTGATGCGGTCAGCACACGGCTGTTGCCTGCATAGTGTTGACGTGCTGTTTGCAGGCCGTAATATGGGCATGGCAAGGCAATGGCCTTGTGCATGAGCTCTAACTTAATTCATTTAAATCTTTGCTCATTCTGGACATGAAGTCAAGGAGGCGGTGACTGACAGCCTTCGCTCTATGACTGTGCATAAAGAGATAGCTGTCAATCAGCCTCCTTGATTTCATGTCCAGAATGAGCAGAGATTTAAATGAATGAAATACAAATTATACTGAATATTGTCCCATAAAACTATACATCAATCAACTCAGCTCCTCTATACTCTATAACATGTTGCCTACAGTTTACACATTATGTTCAATGTAACAGGTTCCCTTTAAGCTAGAGTTCAGCAAATTGGTTCAAAACTGATTGGATTAACTGCAGTTTTCAAGAAAAATTTACTTTCAAATGAATCTTTTCTGTTTTGGATGAATCACATAAAAGCAACACAAAGCACCATTTAACTGTGAAAAAAACATATAGTTCATAGGTTTATTGCCAATTTTGCAGCAATATACAAAGTGTTCAAAAACACGGATATAATGCACTGAAATGCCAAATTTCTGAAATGTCCAATGAATAAAAACTTTTTAGTATACAGTCTAGTCTAATTGTACATTTCAGAAATTTGGCATTTCAGTGCATTATATCCCTGTTTTTAAACACTTTGTATATTGCTGCAAAATTCAATTCAGTGTTATAGCATACACCTTTTACTGCACTAATGTAGTTATTATACCTGTGTTATTAAATGCATGATATACTTCATATATATATATATATATATATAATATACTGCATGATATACTTCAGTATTGCATGATACAATTATACACATGTTAGGGCTCGTTCACATCACCGTTCAGCCCTTCCGTTCTCCTGCTCCATTATAGGAGGAGGAGAACGGAAAGGACAAATTCGGGACATAATTGAGCTGAACGGAGCCTACGGACCCCCCAGACTATAATGGGGTCCGTTAGGTTTCCGCTCAGAAGATGATTTTTGAAGCGGAGACAAAAGTCCTGCATAACATAGTAACATAGTAACATAGTTTATAAGGCCGAAAAAAGACATCTGTCCATCCAGTTCGGCCTGTTTTCCTACCAGTTGATCCAGAGGAAGGCAAAAAAACCCTGTGAGGTAGAAGCCAGTTTTCCCCACTAGGGAAAAAAATTCCTTCCCGACTCCAATCAGGCAATCAGAATAACTCCCTGGATCAACGACCCCTCTCTAGTAACTATAACCTGTAATATTATTACCCTCCAGAAATACATCCAGGCCCTTCTTGAACTCTTTTAGTGAACTTACCATCACCACCTCCTCAGGCAGAGAGTTCCATAGTCTCACTGCTCTTACCGTAAAGAATCCTCTTCTATGTTTGTGTACAAACCTTCTTTCCTCCAGACGCAGAGGATGGCCCCTCGTCACAGTCACAGTCCTGGGGATAAATAGATCGTGGGAGAGATCTCTGTACTGACCTCTGATATATTTATACATAGTTATTAGATCTCCCCTCAGTCGTCTTTTTTCTAAAGTGAATAACCCTAATTTTGATAATCTTTCTGGGTACTGTAGTCCACCCATTCCAGTTATTACTTTAGTTGCCCTCCTCTGAACCCTCTCCAGCTCTGCTATGTCTGCCTTGTTCACAGGAGCCCAGAACTGTACACAGTACTCCATGTGTGGTCTGACTAGTGATTTGTAAAGTGGCAGGACTATGTTCTCATCACGGGCATCTATGCCTCTTTTGATGCAGCCCATTATCTTATTGGCCTTGGCAGCAGCTGTCTGACATTGGTTTCTGCAGCTTAGATTTCTGTTCACTAAAATTCCTAGGTCCTTTTCTATGTCAGAGTTACCCAATATTTTACCATTTAGTATGTACTGGTGACTTGCATTATTCCTTCCCATATGCATAACTTTACATTTGTCAGTGTTAAACCTCATCTGCCACTTCTCTGCCCAAGCCTCCAGTCTATCCAGATCCATCTGTAGCAGTGTACTGTCCTCTTCTGTGTTAATTACTTTACACAGTTTAGTGTCATCTGCAAAAATTGATATTTTACTGTGCAAGCCTTCTACAAGATCATTAATAAATATATTGAAGAGAATAGGGCCCAATACGGACCCCTGTGGTACCCCACTAGTTACAGTGACCCAATCTGAGTATGTGCCATTAATAACCACCCTCTGTTTTCTATCACTGAGCCAGTTACTTACCCACATACAGACGTTTTCTCCCAGGCCAAGCATTCTCATCTTATATACTAACCTTTTATGTGGTACAGTGTCAAATGCTTTGGAGAAGTCCAGATATACGACATCCATTGATTCGCTGCGGTCCAGTCTAGAACTTACCTCCTCATAGAAACTGATTAAATTGGTTTGACATGACCGATCCCTCATGAAGCCATGCTGATATGGAGTAATTTGCTTATTTTCATTGAGGTACTCCAAGATAGCATCTCTTAGAAAACCCTCAAACAGTTTACCCACGACAGATGTTAAACTTACCGGCCTATAGTTCCCAGGCTCTGTTTTTGGACCCTTTTTGAATATTGGCACCACATTTGCTATGCGCCAATCCTGTGGAACACTCCCTGTCAGTATAGAGTCCTTAAATATCAGAAATAAGGGTCTAGCGATGACATTACTTAATTCTCTTAGGATACGGGGGTGTATGCCATCCGGTCCTGGCGATTTGTCTATTTTAATCTTTTTAAGACGTAGCTCTACTTCTTCCTGGGTCAGACAGGGCACTTTTAATGGGGAATTTACTTTTATATTCTGCATTTCATCTGACAGTTCATTTTCCTCAGTGAATACAGTGGAGAAAAAGATATTTAGTAGCTTTGCTTTCTCCTCATCGCTCTCTGCAACTCCCCCCTCATTACTCTGTAAGGGGCCAACACCTTCAGGTTTATACTTTTTACCATTTATATAATTAAAGAACATTTTAGGGTTAGTTTTACTTTCTTTGGCGATTAATCTCTCGGTCTCTAGTTTGGCTGTTTTTATTTGTCTTTTACATATTCTATTTTTTTCCTTGTAGTTTTTCAATGCTTCCTCGCTCCCCTCCTGTTTTAGTGATTTAAATGCTTTCTGTTTATCATTTATTGCTTTCTTTACAGCTCTGTTTATCCACATTGGTTTTTTCTTGTTCCTTAACCTTTTATTCCCATAAGGTATGTACCTCTCACAATTAGATATTAGGATGCTTTTAAAAATATCCCATTTTGTGGCTGTATTTTTATTTTTGAGGACTTTGTCCCAGTTAGTTAGGCCTATGGCCTCTCTTAGTTGGCTAAATTTAGCTTTTTTGAAGTTAGGTATTTTTGTTCCTCCCTGAAGAAACGCTCTTTTGAATGACAACTGGAAGGTTATTATATTATGGTCACTATTTCCTAGGAGTCCCCCGACCTGCACATCTGTTGTTCTGTCAGGTCTATTGGTTAATACTAAGTCCAGTATGGCCGTCCCTCTAGTCGGGTCCTGAACCAGTTGGGAAAGGTAATTGTCTTTGGTTATTTCCAAGAACCTGTTTCCTTTATGAGATATACAGGTTTCAGTTTTCCAGTCTATATCTGAGTAGTTGAAATCCCCCATAATAATGACCTCATTATGATTTGCCACCTCGTCTATTTCGTTTAGAAGTAGATTTTCTATGGGCTCTGGTATACTAGGGGGTTTATAATAAACTCCGATTAGTATTTTATTATTGTTTTTGGCTCCATTTATTTCTACCCACAGTGACTCCACATCTTCATGTCCCTCACTTATATCTTCCCGCAGTGTGTGCATGCACAACTTTTGTCTCCGCTCCAAAAATCATCTTCTGAGGCGAAACCTAACGGACCCCATTATAGTCTATGGGGTCTGTAGGCTCCGTTCAGCTCAATTATGTCCCGAATCCGTCCTTTCCGTTCTCCTACTCCTATCACGGAGCAGGAGAATGGAAGGGCTGAACGGTGATGTGAACGAGCCCTTATTGAAATCATTGTACATTGCTGAAAAATACCAGTTAGAGTTATAGCAAAAGCAATAAAGCCATTATTAAAACTGTGTTATTGAATGCATTGTAAATAGAGACGAGCAAACGTGCTCGTAACGAGCACTGTACCGCTCGGCTCCACTGCGCTCGCATGGGCGCAGACAGCCGTTTCCGTCGGGTGAGGAGGACGGAAGTGGCTGCCTGGGCCCATGTGAGCGCAGGGGAGCCGAGCGGTACAGTGCTCATTACGAGCACGTTCGCTCATCTCTAATTGTAAATTACTGGAAGATACTGTTCACTATTATAGCAAACACATTTTTGTGCAATAATGCATTTATTATACCTGAGTTACTAAATGTGTTTTATATTACTGCAAGATACTGTTTAGTGTTACAGCGAGCACATTTTACTGCAGTAATGCAATTATTATACCCGTGGTACTGAACGTGTTGTATATTACTGCAAAATACTATTCAGTGTTACAGTAAAAGCATTTTACTGCAATAATGCCATTATTATACTTGTGTTATTGAATGCATTGTATATTACTGCAAGCTAACGTTTAATTACAATAAAAGCATTTTGCTGCAAAAAGTACATTATAAACATTATACATTGTCATTAACAGTGTGCAGTATCTTTGTAGAAGAGGAAGGACCTTTACTTCCACATCTTTCTTTAAATTACAGAAAAAACACTTGCAATTTAGGTAGTACCATTCAGTAATCTGTGTACCAAACCCATGGTGAGATTCAGAATGTGGCTAGTAGTTCAAACACCAGTGGCAGCACCAAGGCTGTCTAGATACTAGTAGTAGCAATACTACTGGTAATACTGTGATTGTTGTGGTAGTAGTGGCACTTGTAGCCACAGTGGTGGCAGTAGGGGTAAATTAGGCAAATTAGCAAATAGAGTCTTACCCCTTGAACAACTAGGTTCAGTTCTACATGGATTGTTGCTTTTATCTGGTGTATACCATATTTCCTTATCCCTTGGACTTCTGGGCAGGCAGATTGGAACAGTGGCTGGAACTGGCCCAGTATGCTCTCTCTGTACTGTCTTGTCCAGTCTCCAGTGTCATCTTCAGCTTCAGCTTGGCAGGTGGCATCTTCACACCAAACAGAACATACTTGTCCTACGTCAGTGTACAAAACATCACTTTTGTCAAAATCATTAAGGCATTGATTCTTGAGGATTTACATACACCTCCAGGTGTCCCGTATGGCTGCTGCTGCCACCACAGCTGCTACTATGGCTAATTCCTCTACTGCCACTCTCATTACCCCTACAATTACACTACAATTAACTACAATTAACTACACTACAATTAACCCTACACAGCCACCACTACTACTATTACCTCAACAGATCCACACTCATCTACTCACTGCCTTGTCTGTTCCATAATATACTGCTGGTGTTACTATTGCTGTCACTATAACCCTAACACACCTTACCCTTTCCACATCCAGATTGTACTGCTGCTGCTTCCAAATAAAAGGAAGAATTTAGCAGTACTTTTCACCTTCAGTACAAGCCACTGTTTCTTCTGACAATTAAAATTTGTGTGTACATAAATACGGGCAGGCAATAAACCCCATTAAAGGATGCTTGTTTAGAACAAGCCAGTGTTTCCTCTGATATTACCATGTGTGTGTATAAACATGGGCATGGATCTGCCCTGTTGAGGCATAATATTAGGATGCTTGGTCCCTACAAGCTACTGTCTACCAATAACACTATGTGTGCTTAAACACAATCTTCCCCCATAAAGGAACAGTTTTTTTCATCCTAATATGAAAAAACATAATACATGCGACAGTGCCCTGTGTTTTAAACATGCTGTTTGTTAACACCATTAACCATGTGTTTATCCATAGCTATGTATGTCACTGTCACTCTGACATTATTTGCTACTGCTGTCATTGTGCTAAAGAGCTAAAAGGCAGGAGGGAGGAGAGAAAGAGCAACAATTTGTAAAAATAAATAATTCAAATAAATAAAAAATGATATAATGAAAAGATAAAGAAAATCTGAGTCCTAGGAGAACTCAAAGTTTCATATACCATTTTTTCAAGCCACTTGGAGCATATTTGATTCATGTAGAATATAACGCAAAACAAATTTCAAGAAGTTGACTCATCTCTATTTTAAAGGAACAATAGTCTTACAAGACTACAATTCGGTTTTCATAAATCATCCATATTTAATCTGTGATTTCATATGTTTCAAGTGATGTTTAAGTCATTGTATCTTTGTAATTACGGTCAATTAGTCCTTTAAATTTCTGCAGATGACATTTTCAAGAACAAGAATGAGGAAATTATAATTTTTGTTACATAATAGTTGACATGATGGACTATAGCTTTACTGAAAATGTTTTGAGTATTCAGCATCTCAGAGTGGTGAAAATAGATCATAAACCCATATTTATCTTGGTTCCTCAAACTGTTCTACATTCACACACTCAGCATCAATGGTCCACAAAAAAAATGGTACAAGGTCTTGGGAGGAATTACCTATTTATTTCTTCTTCAATATGTTCCCTGAATAATGGAGCAAACTTCATGGGCCCAACTGTTTCTATATCTATGATTCTATCATCAAAGAGAAAAGACAAGTCCACCCATATTGATAAAGATCTCACAACAGAACTTTCTTTGCTCAGAAAATATAATGTGCATCACATTCCACAGGGCACAAGGAGCAACGTGAAAACTGTAGTCTCCAGGCAATCTATTAAACTGGAGTTAAAAGGAAAGGTTCACCTTTACAGTTCACTGAGAAATGTCAGAATATGTCATTGGATGGGGGATCTATGCTACAAGACAGACTTCAAATACTAAAAGAAATTCCCACCACAATCCACCATGTTACTTTGTTTTTCTGGGGGGCTTAAACACTAAAGTATCAAAACAATAGGAGAAATAAAAGTAGTGAAAATATTTGATAAACAATAAAAAAATTAGATGATCTATGAAAACATCTAACATTTCCAAAAATTAAGGGCTTATTAATCTGCAGTCAGCCCTGACAAATATTAAATACAAATAACATTACTATAAGAGATAAGTGAATCAAACTAATTGAATTAAACTAATTGAATTTGTTTAAAATTTCCCAAAAATATGTCTTTCAAAAGAAGCTAAAGTTTTGGCAATTTGATTTGGATGAATTGTGCAAAATAGTTCCATCAATTTCACATATCACAGTAGCAAGCATGCAAGGCAAGGCATATAAAGGTGGATGATCACATGGCCTAAGACAGAGCCAGTGAGCTTGCACATAATGCCTTGTAGTCAGCCTCATAGACAACCAGGATGGATGTTTTAGAAATGCCCATTAGGCACTGTGTAAGCTCCTAAGCAGAGATGTCGTTCTCAGCTTGTCCACTTATGTGATAGGACACAAGACATCTGTCACAGACGCAATTTAGACACACAACACAATGAGTTCAGGGTCCTTCAAGGTCCTACATGTTAGGGATTAAGAAGAAATATTTAGTTAAGTAGCTTGAATAAATTGATAGGTAGACAGGTTTAAGCACTAGTAACAGATTTATTTATTTATTTTTTTTTACAGGTTAAACCCTGACAGCCCTCAATTGTCATGTCAGTTGCCGCGTTCAGCGTTGAACACGGCATCTGAGAAGTTCAATGATGGCAGGCAGCACGATCGTTGTTCACTGTCATTGCGCCCGCTACAAACAAAGAAATTTGCTTTGTGACTAATTGATCACAAAGGAAATTTCTTTGTGAAATTCCGCAAAGTTTGCGTAATATATTTTCCAGAATCACTGCCAGCATATAGATTAGCCACATACATTGTGCAATTGTGCCTGTTTTACCAAAAACACTTGTTGCGAAGTTTATTGCAGCTTTTTTTTTACAACAACCTGTTCCAAGGTTTCTAAAACAAATAAGTGTACAATATGCATATTTTCCAGCATCACTAACAATGTATATGTTGACCGCAGACTTTGAATAACTGCTCCTTTTCCCCCCCAAAAAAAACTGTTTTAACATTTTCTCATTTAAAAATGAGTGTATCAAATCTGTCACTTCTCTGTGTTTATATTGGCTTCAAAATAAAATGTCTGGTAACTGTTGCAATGGTTTGGGTTTTGGAAAACGAAGATTCATGCCACATCCGTAAGTGAGAATGTGGTTGGCTCGCAGTCAGCACCTGTACTCCAAACAATATTAGTAACAGGCCACAGTTCTTTTTTGTGGTGTATATTGTGGAGGAAGAGCATCATATTGTAGATTGGTTGGATGATGTAGAAGCTACCTTTGATTCTGACAGTATGTCTTTGAGCCAGGGTTCAGCACATTCATTCTGCTCTTCCTACTTGTGGCCCCAGAAAAATCTTTCATTTACATAATCATCTCTGTCTTGCTCTTCCTAGGGAAGAACCTTTTTCCTGAGAGACGACAACATCCTGGATGTTATGGAATATACTCAATATAGTCTTCCTGTTGATGAGCTGTGCAAGAACAGTCAGCGTTTGGACTGCCATGTGGAGAAGGTTCAGAAAGAAAGGGGTCCTGATGACTGAAATACATAGTTGTGTTGGTGGTGACAGTAGTGGTATTTTTAGCCATGGTGGTGTTGTAGGGTCACTGGTAGCCATGGTGGCAAATACAGAAAAGGGAATTGTGATAGGGGCAAGGAACCCATGGCATATGACTGCCTGAGGAAAATGTGGGGAAGACATAACTATGATAATAATTTGCAATGTAACCTGGGAAACAGATCAGGATACTGCAGTTATATATTATTCTAAACCTACCTATCAGAAGATATGACCTCTTTGTATAGATAAGACATGATCCACCATTCACAATAGGTGATTGTCAGAGCTTATATATTCATTCCTTGTACAATGACCTTTGTACAGGTCCCAGAGCATGCCTAGAAAACTCTCCCATAGAAGTCAATGAGATTTCTTCCTGTCCATTGTGTCTATGAACCATGGGGCGGCAGTAAAGCAACAGATGACAAAAAAGATATATGTTGCTATCTGGTAAAACTGTGTGTACATCAAGAATGAAGGATCGGTGAGCCTCAATTGGCTAATAATGATCAGGATAGGAGTAAAGGACCTGCAACCTTCTATTTTCTAATACTGAGACCCTCACAAAAACCTTCTCATACACTAAATGTGCCTATGTGCCATTTTTTTTTACATTTTTTAACTTTTTATTTATTTTTTAAGTCACCCTTTGCTCTGACTTTGGGCTTGCTTTGTAAGTGGGCTGTGTATAAGTGGAGTTAAAAAAACGGAGTTCTGGTACTGAGTGTGAATTTGTGGGAGTGACTACAAATAACTGTCTAGTTGATTGCAAAGGTCTTTGTTTGTTTAGTGGTTGCATTTGGTTATAACATTTAAACCCATTTTTTTTTCTCTGCTGTGTACCTGGTGAAGGGGAGTGGTAAGCAATCCCAGGTGCTATAAATTACATAGCTAAACTCTTATAGAGCTTGCTCTGACTTTGGGCTTGCTGTGTAAGTGGGCTGTGTATAAGTGGAGTTAAAAAAAAAACGGAGTTCTGGTACTGAGTGTGAATTTGTGGGAGTGACTGCAAATAACTGTCTAGTTGATTGCAAAGGTCTTTGTTTGTTTAGTGGTTGCATTTGGTTAGAACATTTAAACCCATTTTTTTTCCTCTGCTGTGTACCTGGTGAAGGGAAGTGGTTAGCAATCCCAGGTGCTATAAATTACATAGCTAAACTCTTATAGAGCTTGCTCTGACTTTGGGCTTGCTTTGTAAGTGGGCTGTGTATAAGTGGAGTTAAAAAAACAGAGTTCTGGTACTGAGTGTGAATTTGTGGGAGTGACTGCAAATAACTGTCTAGTTGATTGCGAAGGTCTTTGTTTGTTTAGTGGTTGCATTTGGTTAGAACATTTAAACCCATTTTTTTTCTCTGCTGTGTACCTGGTGAAGGGGAGTGGTTAGCAATCCCAGGTGCTATAAATTACATAGCTAAACTCTTATAGAGCTTGCTCTGACTTTGGGCTTGCTTTGTAAGTGGGCTATGTATAAGTGGAGTTAAAAAAACGGAGTTTAAGACAAGGAGCAAAAAGTAAGGTGGGAGAGATTTTCCTTGTGTGTTAACTTGATTTCTAGTCCTCCAGCTACAGCAAACCCTAATCATATATTTACTGTTTTTCTGTACTGTACTGTATATCCCCATCTACCAGGTGCTCCATGGACAATGCTACTAAGTGTGTGTCCTGTGCAATGTATGCATGCCTTGAAGAACCATTCGAGGGTGAATACATTTGCACTAGATGCAATCACGTTGCATATTTGGAAGCCTAGATCTTGGATCTAAATAAGCAGCTTGGCATACTTAGGGGCATTGAACACCTGGAGAGAGGCTTAGACCTCACAGTGCAGGCACTGGCTGGGGTCAGTGAAGAGGAGGAGGGAGGAGATGGGCAAGAGCAGGACTATCAGGTCAGCAGTTGGGTTAATGTAGTAAGGAGGGGTAGAGGGAAAAGTGCCAGGGAGGCTAGTCCTGAGCTGGAACACCCTAGTAAATATGCCTGTTTGGCTGATATTAGGGATGAAAGCCCAGGACCAGCGACACTGCAGCAGGCCGTTTCTCCTAGAAACCAGGAGTATGACCGCTGCAGGAAGGATGGGAAAAGGAGAGCAGCAAAGGCCAGACAGATGCTGGTGGTAAGGGACTCTATTATTAGGCGGACAGACAGGGTCATCTGTCGCCGAGACCATGAATGCCGAACAGTGTGTTGTCTCCCGGGTGCTCGGGTTCGGCATATCGCGGATCGGATTGACAGATTGCTGGGTGGGGCTGGGGAAGACCCGGCGGTTATGGTACACATTGGCACCAATGACAAAGTCAGGGGGAGATGGAAGGTCCTTAAAAATGATTTTAGGGAACTAGGAGAGAAGCTCAAGTCCAGGACCTCCAAGGTAGTGTTTTCAGAAATACTACCAGTGCCACGAGCGTCACTAGAGAGACAACGGGAGATTAGGAAGTTAAATAAGTGGCTCAGAGGCTGGTGCAGGAAGGAAGGGTTTGGGTTCATGGAGAACTGGGCCGACTTCTGTCGGCTACAGACTCTATAGTAGGGATGGGCTGCACCTTAATGGGGAGGGTGCAACTGCCCTGGGGGAAAAAATGGTTAGATGGCTGGAGGAGCTTTTAAACTAGGATCTGGGGGGAGGGTGGGGGGGTAATACTAATAAGGGGGTAGATAGTGTAGATAGAGAGTGGGTCATAGTCGGGGAGAGTGGGGGGTTAGTGGGGGTTGGGATTAGTGAGGAATGTAGGGAGAATATTGGGCAAAACATCAACCAAAGTAACCCAAAAACCCCGGATATTCACTTCACAGGTAATAGTAATTTAAAAAGGGGGGTAAAAAATATACATAGACCTCTTAAGTGTATGTACACTAATGCCAGAAGCCTGACTAATAAAATTGGTGAACTGGAATTAGTGATGTGTGAGGAGGACTATGACATAGTGGGAATAACTGAGACAAGGCTGGATGATAGCTATGACTGGGCAGTTAACGTACAGGGTTACAGTCTGTTTAGAAAGGATCGCCAAAACCGGAGAGGGGGAGGGGTCTGCCTTTATGTAAAGTCCTGTCTAAAGCCCACACTGCGGGAAGATATAAGTGAGGGACATGAAGATGTGGAGTCACTGTGGGTAGAAATAAATGGAGCCAAAAACAATAATAAAATACTAATAGGAGTTTATTATAAACCCCCTAGTATACCAGAGCCCATAGAAAATCTACTTCTAAACGAAATAGACGAGGTGGCAAAACATAATGAGGTCGTTATTATGGGGGATTTCAACTACCTAGATATAGACTGGGAAACTGAAACCTGTACATCTCATACAGGAGACAGGTTCTTGGAAATAACCAAAGACAATTACCTTTCCCAACTGGTTCAGGACCCGACTAGAGGGACGGCCATACTGGACTTAGTATTAACCAATAGACCTGACAGAACAACAGATGTGCAGGTAGGGGGACACCTGGGAAATAGTGACCATAATATAATAACCTTCCAACTGTCATTTAAAAGAGCGTTTCTTCAGGGAGGAACAAAAATACCTAACTTCAAAAAAGCTAAATTTAGCCAACTAAGAGAGGCCATAGGCCTAACTAACTGGGACAAAGTCCTCAAAAATAAAAATATAGCCACAAAATGGGATATTTTTAAAAGCATCCTAATATCTAATTGTGAGAGGTACATACCTTATGGGAATAAAAGGTTAAGGAACAAGAAAAAACCAATGTGGATAAACAGAACTGTAAAGAAAGCAATAAATGACAAACAGAAAGCATTTAAATCACTAAAACAGGAGGGGAGCGAGGAAGCATTGAAAAACTATAAGGAAAACAGCCAAACTAGAGACCGAGAGATTAATCACCAAAGAAAGTAAAACTAACCCTAAAATGTTCTTTAATTATATAAATGGTAAAAAGTATAAACCTGAAGGTGTCGGCCCCTTACAGAGTAATGAGGGGGGAGTTGCAGAGAGCGATGAGGAGAAAGCAAAGCTACTAAATATCTTTTTCTCCACTGTATTCACTGAGGAAAATAAACTGTCAGATGAAATGCAGAATATAAAAGTAAATTCCCCATTAAAAGTGCCCTGTCTGACCCAGGAAGAAGTAGAGCTGCGTCTTAAAAAGATTAAAATAGACAAATCGCCAGGACCGGATGGCATACACCCCTGTATCCTAAGAGAATTAAGTAATGTCATCGCCAGACCCTTATTTCTGATATTTAAGGACTCTATACTGACAGGGAGTGTTCCACAGGATTGGCGCATAGCAAATGTGGTGCCAATATTCAAAAAGGGTCCAAAAACAGAGCCCGGGAACTATAGGCCGGTAAGTTTAACATCTGTCGTGGGTAAACTGTTTGAGGGTTTTCTAAGAGATGCTATCTTGGAGTACCTCAATGAAAATAAGCAAATTACTCCATATCAGCATGGCTTCATGAGGGATCGGTCATGTCAAACCAATTTAATCAGTTTCTATGAGGAGGTAAGTTCTAGACTGGACCGCAGCGAATCAATGGATGTCGTATATCTGGACTTCTCCAAAGCATTTGACACTGTACCACATAAAAGGTTAGTATATAAGATGAGAATGCTTGGCCTGGGAGAAAATGTCTGTATGTAGGTAAGTAACTGGCTCAGTAATAGAAAACAGAGGGTGGTTATTAATGGTACATGCTCAGATTGGGTCACTGTAACTAGTGGGGTACCACAGGGGTCAGTATTGGGCCCTATTCTCTTCAATATATTTATTAATGATCTTGTAGAAGGCTTGCACAGTAAAATATCAATTTTTGCAGATGACACTAAACTGTGTAAAGTAATTAACACAGAAGAGGACAGTACACTGCTACAGATGGATCTGGATAGACTGGAGGCTTGGGCAGAGAATTGGCAGATGAGGTTTAACACTGACAAATGTAAGGTTATGCATATGGGAAGGAATAATGCAAGTCACCAGTACATACTAAATGCTAAAAAGGACATGGAAAAGGACCTAGGAATTTTAGTGAACAGCAAACTAAGCTGTAGAAACCAGTGTCAGACAGCTGCTGCCAAGGCCACTAAAATAATGGCTTGCATCAAAAGAGGCATTTATGCCCATAATGAGAACATAGTCCTGCCACTTTACAAATCACTAGTCAGACCACACATGGAGTACTGTGCACAGTTCTGGGCTCCTGTGAACAAGGCAGACATAGCAGAGCTGGAGAGGGTTCAGAGGAGGGCAACTAAAGTAATAACTGGAATGGGTGGACTACAGTACCCAGAAAGATTATCAAAATTAGGCTTATTCACTTTAGAAAAAAGACGACTGAGGGGAGATCTAATAACTATGTATAAATATATCAGATGTCTGTACAGAGATCTCTCCCATGATCTATTTATCCCTAGGACTGTGACTGTGACGAGGGGCCATCCTCTGCGTCTGGAGGAAAGAAGGTTTGTACACAAACATAGAAGAGGATTCTTTACGGTAAGAGCAGTGAGACTATGGAACTCTCTGCCTGAGGAGGTGGTGATGGTAAGTTCACTAAAAGAGTTCAAGAGAGGCCTGGATGTATTTTTGGAGGGTAATAATATTACAGGTTATAGTTACTAGAGTTGGGTTGTTGATCCAGGGAGTAATTCTGATTGCCTGATTGGAGTCGGGAAGGAATTTTTTTCCCCTAAAGTGGGGAAAATTGGCTTCTACCTCACAGGGTTTTTTTGCCTTCCTCTGGATCAACTTGTAGGAAAACAGAAAACTGGATGGACAGATGTCTTTTTTCGGCCTTATAAACTATGTTACTATGTTACTATGTTACCCTAGGTGAATATAACAAGTAACCACCAGATTGCATTTTCTATTTAACAATGGGATTTAAAGCATTACCAAATAGGAAAGTCAGTATATTCCCGCTGCCATCTTCAGGCTGACATTGATATATACAAGTGATAGCCTGGCTGGATGCTGCAATGCCTATCATTGCAAGTTAACAGCTTCCCCAATTTAAGAGAGGGGAAGATGTTACCGATGTGGGAGTGTGCAACTCCGACAGTTTCACAATGACTTTTTGTAGTATGATAAAAATTCCTAGTTTAGCATCATCTGTAAACTTTGATCCAGGCATCCATTGAGCTACTTGGTTTCTGGGTTTCTGTAGATCTTTTTACTAACCAAGTTCACATGTGGGTAGATGGATGACAGAATAAGCCGTCACAAATGCAAGCAAGACTAGAAAACAGTAGATCAACACATCTGTGATATAAAGTATACAGTATATTCTACTGTTCGTGAGGGCCCATGTTCAGCTAATTGCTGGTCATCTGCATAAGCCTTCACACTTGTCTATACAAACTGTAATGGTGGAGGAATGATCTCTACAGCAATAGTTTTTCTCCCACACAGTTTCATGATGCCAGAAGTAGTGTTGAGCAAATCAAAGTCAAACAAATGGATTAGAATTACAGGAAAAATTACAAGTGCATCTCAATAAATTAGAATATAATCAAAAAGTTGTTTTTGTTCAGTAATTCAGTTCAAAAAGTGAAACACATATATTATTAGAGTCATTACAAACAGAGTGAACTTTTTCAAGTCTTTATTTATGTTAATGTTGATGATTATGGCTTATAGCCAAGGAAAACCCAAAATTCATTATCTCAGAAAATTTGAATAATTAACCCAAAACACCTGCAAAGGCTTCCTAAGCCTTTAAAAAGGTCCCTTAGTCTGATTCAGTAGGCGACACAATGATGGGGAAGACTGCAGACTTGCCAGGTGTCCAGAGGGCTGTCATTGACACACTCCACAAGGAGGGTAATCCACAAAAGGTCATAGCTAAAGAAGCTGGCTGTTCACAGAGTACTGTATCAAAGCATATTAATGGAAAGTTGAGTGGAAGGAAAAGGGGTGATAGAAAAAGGTGCTCAAGCAACAGGGAGAACCGCAGCCTTGATAGGATTGTTAAGAAAAGGCCTTTCCTAAATTTGGGGGAGATTCACAAGGAGTGAACTGATGCTGGAGTCAGTGCTTCAAGAGCCACCACACACAGACGTATCCAGGACATGGGCTACAAGTGTCGCATTTCATGTGTCAATCCACTCATGACCAATAGACAACACCAGAAGCATCTTACCTGGGCCAAGGAGAAAAAGAACTGGACTGTTGCTCAGTGGTCAAAGGTGTTGTTTTCAGATGAAAGTAAATTTTGTATTTCATTTGGAAATCAAGGTCCCAGAGTCTGAAGGAAGAGTGTAGAGGTACTCAATCCAAGTTGCTTGAGGTCTACTGTGAAGTTTCCACAATCAGTGATGGTTTGGGGAGCCATGTCATTTGCTGGTGTCGGTCCACTGTGTTTTATCAAGACCAAAGTCAGTATAGCCATCAACCAGGAAATTTTAGGGCACTTCATGCTTCCCTCTGCCGACAAGCTTTGTGGAGATGGAATTTTTATTTTACAGCAACCCTTGGCACCTGTCCACACTGCCAAAAGTACCAATACCTGGTTTAATAACCACAGTATCACTGTGCTCAATTGGCCAGCAAACTCGCCTGACCTTAACCCCATAGAGAATTTATGGGGTATTGTCAAGAGGAAGATGAGAGACACCACACCCAAAAATGCAGACGAGCTGAAATCTGCTATCAAAGCAACCTAGGCTTCCATAACACCTCTGCAGTACCACAGGCTGATCACCTCCATGCCACTGCGTATTGATGCAGTCATTCATGCAAAAGGAGCCCCAACCAAGTATTGAGTGCATTTACTGTACATACTTTTCATTTGGCCAACATTTCTGTGTTTAAAGAAAATGTACAGTTGGTCTAATATAATGTTCAAATTTTCTGAGATAATGACTTTTGGGTTTTCCTTGGCTGTAAGCTATAATTAGGGATGAGCGAACTTTTGAAAAGTTCGGTTCGGTTCGGCGAACTTTCGTGAAGTTCGGATTCGTACGAACAGAACCTAAAACGAACCTTGCTATAACGGCTGAATAATTGCAGCTACAATAGTGGGAGTCTGATAGGGTATAGTTTCGTTTAGTTGCAGTTGCTATTACAATGAAAAAAGTTGAAAAAATCAAAGAGCAAAAATAGTCGTCGACAGCCAGGTCGACAACATTTGACAGCATTGAAGATGTCCGCTGGAGCAGTCCATGTCATGCCAGAGCACCAAAAACACACGGTAGATCGTGGCACCAGCCCAAGAATAGGCTGCGTTGAAGTCAATGCGGTCTCAGTGACATCACAGGTCAGAAGACAGACAGGCGTACCATTTAATTAGACCTTGTGCACCCCAGAACAGGTACACATTAGCCAAGGTGTAAGTGACTACACGGGACATAGGACACAAAGTGCAAGTTGGCAACACCGGCAGCATTGCCTTGGACCCAGTAGGGTGGAAAACAGACATTTGACAGTGGAACCAGCAGCAGTAATAGTACTGTATTGGATCCAGTATGGTTGAGAACAGACAATTGACGGAGGAGGAGGAGGCAGCAGCACTTGATTGCACCCAGGCCACTACTGTTGAGAACAGACAATTGACGGAGGAGGTGGCGGCAGCACTTGATTGCACCCAGGCCAGTATGGTTGAGAACAGACAATTGACGGAGGGGTAGGCAGCAGCACTTGATTGCACCCAGGCCAGTATGGTTGAGAACAGACAATTGACGGAGGAGTAGGTGGCAGAACTTGATAGCACCCAGGCCAGTATGGTTGAGAACAGATAATTGACGGAGGAGGAGGCGGCAGCACTTGATAGCACCCAGGCCAGTATGGTTGAGAACAGACAATTGACAGAGGAGAAGGCGGCAGCACTTGATAGCACCCAGGCCAGTATGGTTGAGAACAGACAATTGACGGAGGAGGAGGCGGCAGCACTTGATAGAACCCAGGCCAGTATGGTTGAGAACAGATAATTGACGGAGGAGGAGGAGGCAGCAGCACTTGATAGCACCCAGGCCAGTATGGTTGAGAACAGACAATTGACGGAGGAGTAGGCGGCAGCACTTGATAGCACCCAGGCCAGTATGGTTGAGAACAGACAATTGACGGAGGATGAGGAGGCAGCACTTGATAGCACCCAGGCCAGTATGGTTGAGAACAGACAATTGACGGAGGAGGAGGAGGCAGCAGCACTTGATAGCACCCAGGCCAGTATGGTTGAGAACAGACAATTGACGAAGGAGTAGGCGGCAGCACTTGATAGCATCCAGGCCAGTATGGTTGAGAACAGACAATTGACGGAGGAGTAGGCGGCAGCACTTGATAGCACCCAGGCCAGTATGGTTGAGAACAGACAATTGACGGAGGAGTAGGCGGCAGCACTTGATAGCAACCCATAGACAATTGACGGTGGGGGCATTAGTAGGAGCAGTATTCTTTTGGACCCAGAAGGGCCTAGTACAGAGAACTGAAGTTGGAAGCTAAGAATATGCACGCTTGTAAAAATCAGTTTTTATACATGACAAAATGTTGATGTAGAGTTCAGCACAGGACAGTCAACGTTAAAAAAAACCCTCTAACATTACAGCTAGTCTAGTAGGATACGGATATGGTTAAATAGACAGACAACCTCACCCACAGAATCCATGAGGTGAAGAAAGGACATTTAAAAAGGCACAGATTCAAGAAGGCTTTATGCCAGTTCCATTATCCAAAAATACGTGTCCAATTTTCATGAAATGGACACCTCACTGGCACTCGCTTTACAAATTGACGCAACTGGTGTCAAACCTGTTGAATCTGGGCCTATGGCTGTTGGCGAGACATATATATATATCTTTGTTACACCAGTTTGATGTCCTAACCGAGTGCAGCTCCCAACCCAATGGATGTATGCTTTTGTGTTTTTTTAGTGTTGTCACCAGCTGGCTTAAAGGGAACCTGTCATCTCGGAACCCCCCCCTGAACTAGAGTAAGCGTTGTATAGTGTAAGTGATGCTGAATCCGAATATGTAAGCTTTATCTTCATACTCACTTCCATTCTGACGCTGTGCTCCCACAAACCTGCAGTAAAATGCACTCAGTGGACTCTTCTTTGAGTCCTCTCCATTATGTGAGTGAGCACCGGAGTCCACTGAGTGCATTTTACTGCAGGTTTGTGGGAGCACAGCGTCGGAATGGAAGTGAGTATGAAGATAAAACTTACATATTCGGATTCAGCATCACTTACACTATACAACACTTACTCTAGTTCAGGGTATGTTTCAGAGATGACAGGTTCCCTTTAAAGGATAAGTCCGGGCAATTTATAAGTTTCTGGTTCAAGTAAGGGCAAAGAAAGTTATTAATTGCCTGGACTTATCTTTTAAAGTGGATAGGGGGAAAACCCCTGATGGGGTATGGGAGTGACCTTCCCGCCCTCTTTTTGGTCACTCCCAAAAAACCTCACCCTAAGGGTACCTTCACATGTGGCTGCGGGTCTGCTGAGTAAAATCCACAGGGCATTTTTATACCGTTCACCAAACGGCGTTCAGTACTATGGTGCCGTCCGGACATACGCAGTTCTGCACTGAACTGGGTATTTGCGTCCAGCCCCATAGTACTGAAGGTGGCATAAAATCAGCCAACGATGCGCTGTGGATTTTAGGCAGCAGAGAACCCCAAAAAAGCATCCCATTGTAAAGGCACCCGTAAATAAGGCAAGTTAACCTGCCTTTCAGCAACTGTTTGTTTCTGTAACTAAATGTGGAGGTTTTTTATATCACAGTTGAAGGACAGCAGCCTCCGTGATATATACCCCATAGACAGCCTTATTCCACGCGTGACTGCATGAGAGGCATGAAATCATTCGCACAGAGAAGAACCCCATCGGGATTTGCGGTGTGAGATTTTACTACTCTCATGATATCAACAAAATACCTCAAGAACAGTTAGTACCCGCTCACAAAACGGTGAGTAGTGTTCCTTGGCACGGGTGCCAGGGATAGAACCCCACGACTATAGTTCACAAAAGGTGAAATCTCCACTTTGTGAAGCATAGTCGTGGGGATTATTTTAGGGATGGTACTGTTCTTGGGGTATGGGTTGGACGGTGCACCAGTGTGAGGCATTAAGCTGGTGTGGAGATGTTAAATGGCCAACACACCATGGGCATTAAATTTGGAGATGGGGTTCTGTTTATTCAAATGTATCTGAATTAAGTAGGGAATTTTTAAGGTGCTTTTGTTTAATTTGGGGTCTAAGGGGGGAACATTACTTAATAAGTTAAATTACGGATTTTTACGTTGGGCACATATTTAGGATATTAAGGTCAGTTTCTTGGACACACGGATTGCCATGCAAGATGGTTGACTGATGACTTAGTCATCAACATCAGGCAGGGGGGTTGTATAATCCAATGTAATCCAGGCATCTTTAGAAAAGTCAGCATCTCAACACTGTGGCAAGAGAGCCTCGTTCTTTGCTGTGTTACGATGTTACCCGCCACACTGACGCAACACTACTGGCTGGGCAGGACAGCAGAGCCAAAGAAAACTCTGCCAGTTGAGGCCAAATGTCCAGTTTCTCTGCCCAGTACTGGACGGGGTCGGTGACACTTTGGGGCAGGGTACAATCCAGGTAGGCAGTGACCTGGTGGATGAGCTCATGCTGGTCCATGCCATGAGTCTGGTGTTGTGTCCCCTCTTCAGCAGCTGGCTGCATGAAATCGCTCATCAGCGATTGGAGGCTGTAGCGACTTCTCACGCCTCCACTAGTGGTGGTGGTAGTGGAGCGCGCTGGTTCCCCCCGAGAGGATGTTGTCTGGGAACCTGGCTGGTCTCGCTAGTAAGTTGAGACCAACTGACTGGTGAGTAGGTCCCGGTAGTACACCAGTTTTGCCTCCCTCTCTGATGGCGGAAAAAATTCAGCCATTTTGCGGCGGAAGCGAGGGTCCACCATGGTGGCCAGCCAGTATTGGTCCCTCTGGCGGATGTCCACAAGCCGGCTGTCAATCGTGAGACACTCCCGCAGGCACCTTGCCATCTGCACCAAGGACAATGAGCGTCTCTCCTCTCCACTGTCCTCGGTATAGTTCCAGGGTCTGCTGGGGTCTTCCTCCTCTTCCTCTATCACCTCATCCTCCATCTCCTCCTGTGATTAAGAGGCAGAGAAGCCAGGTGGCGGTGTGTGGAATGGCTGGGCGTAGACATCTTCCTCCTCCTCACCCTCCATATGCACTTCATCCATCTCTGGGCTCAAGGCAATGTTCAGCCTTGGAGTGGTGGCCTGGGAATCCTCGCTGATGATGGTTTTCAGCGCACTTTCCAGAACATGAACGAGTGGGATGATGTCGTTGATCCCATAGTCATGCCTGCTCACAAACAGAGTCGCGTCCTCAAAAGGGATCAACAATTGGCAGACTTCACGCATCATCTGCCAGTGTGTGACTTGGAAGTCGCAGTGTGGCATGAAGCTGCCTGATTGCCCCATGAGGTAGTCTGTAACGGCTGTCGTTTGCTCGTACAGGCGGTCCAGCATATGGAGGGCAGAATTCCAGCATGTTGGCACGTCGCAGATTAGCCGATGTTGGGGCAGACTGCGCTGTCTCTGGATCCTGAGCAGGGTGTTCCTTGCAGTGTAGGAGTGGCTGAATTGTTTGCACACTCTGCGTGACATCCTCATAAGGTCTTGTAGTGCAGGATATGATCGAAGAAACCTGTGCACTATGAGGTTTATCACATGTGCCATACAAGGTGTATGACTCTCCCTGCTGCACTGCAGAGACAATGTTCCTCCCATTGTCTGCTACCACACTTCCCAGCGTTAGTTGACGTGGGGTCAGCCATTGATCTATCTCCTCCATGATGGTCCGGAGGAGCTCCTGCCCACTGTGGCTCCGGTCACCCAGGCTCACCAAATGGAGGACAGCCTGAGAGCGCCGGTTGGACTGCAGTCAAAGCGGCAGATGGTTGCAAGGTGGTGGAGGCAGAACTTGTGCTTCCCACTGCTGGCCCCCTAAAGCACCGTGGAGGTGACAGTGGCAAGAATGGGCCAACTTCCTGATGGTCTTCTGGGAGGATGTTGACCCAATGGGCAGTAACAGACATGTACTGCCCTTGCCCATAATTTGAGGACCAGACATCAGCACTCAGGTGCACAGTCTTGGACACCGAGAGTCCCAATGAGTCGCCAACCTTTTTCTGCACATAACTGTGCAGTGATGGGACAACTTTGCCAGAGATGTAGTGGCGGCTGGGGACTCGCCATCTGGGGTGCGCACACGCCATGAAATCCCTGAAAGGCTGGGAGTCCACAAGGTTGAAGGGACTGAAGCACCAGCAGCTTAACCAGGTGTCCGGTCAGTTTCTGGGCCATGGGATGGCTGCTGGAATACACCTGATGTCTGCCCATGGACTCAGTCACGGATTGCTGCCTCATTAGCGGTGTACATGGCAGTGACACTGTGCTTCTGCTGGCACCTGAGGCTGACGAGCCCTGAGTTCCAGTGAGAGGATGCTGCATGATGGGATCTGCAGTGTATGGTGCATCCTGACAGGAGGTGGTATTGGGGTCACGGTTCTTCCAGGCCATTTGGTGTTGCCTTTCCATATGCTTTCGCATCGATGTTGTCCCGAGATTATCACCCCTAACACGACTGACCCTCTCATTGCACAGCAGGCACAAAGTGATGTGCTTATCTTTCCCCAGGCGGAAGAACTGCCAGACGACAGAGGACCGTGGTTTGCTGACAGCCACGGGGGTCTTGCTGGCTGTTGACTGCCACTGCTGCCTGAGGGTGCCCTCTCAGGACCAAGGCTTTGAGAAGGTGATCTCTGCCTGGTAGCTTGTATTCTACCCCTCCCTCTTGTGCCTCGGTTCCTTGCAACAGTGGGATGTTGCTGCGTCGGTGGCACCTCTATTTCTTCCCCTGATGATGAGGATGATGCTGCTTGAGGGCGCCACGTCCAATCAGTGACATCATCATCAAACTCTGCACCACTGCTACTTTCCTCCGGTGGCTGGGACAGGATATCAGGTGTGGCACTGGATGCCCTTCCCTGGCTCTGTTGACTGCTTACAGCCAACACCTCCTCTGGAGTCTCAGTATGTTCCACCCGCTGACTTTGGTGGACTTCCTCCTCCTCCTCCTCCTCATCACTAAAAAGTGGTAGAGACTCCAAGGGCAGATCAAGGTTTGCAAAGAGTTCCCTGGCAGAAGGTGCCCCAAAGGAGAGTGGCATTCTAATAACAGGGGACGGGGCAGAGGACTCTCGCTGACCGTCCCATGTAAGGGTGGTGTCGGATGATCCAGGCGATGCTTGACTCCTCGTTAGGGAGCTTTGGGCGGTGGAACTGGAGGATTGGGTAAGCCAATCTAGAACCGCTGGCTGTGTGGTTCTTACATGACCAGTGTGCGTCAGGGGTAGCTGCACCCTTCTGCCACGCCTGTTACCCCGGCTGCCACCGGGCCTGGTGCTGCCACTTCTCCTACCCTCACCACCTGCTGTCGCACTCCTTGCCTGGGAAGTGCTGGAAGTAGGACGCTTGGACATATTTTTATTTGGGTGGGGGAAAATGAAATGATGTATTTTTTTAAATACTTTTTTAATCTTTATTAAATTTTTTTATAACTTTTTTTTTAAAAAATTAACTTTTTTTATAACTTTTTTAACTTTTTTTTAAACTTTTTTTATAACTTTTTTTTTTTTTACTTTTTTTTAAACTTTGTTTGTTGCGGCTAAACGGGGTTGATGGCACCCAGCAGAGCAGCAACGTGTAGCGTGTACTATCGGTCACGGGACAGGAATGCTACCTGTACTGATTCTTTTCTCACTTTTCTCTCCCTATTTCTTTTTTTCTCTCCCTATCTCTCCCTAGATCTCACAATTTTTTATTTAAATGCCTATCTCTCCCTATCTCTACCTATCTCTTGATTTCTCAGCCTCTTTCCCTATCTATCACCTTATCTTCTATATCTAGCTTTCTCTTCCTCTCTCCTGCTTCTCTCACTAACCCTTTCTATTCCTTCTCTATCTCTCCCTGTATCTATCTACTTGTTTGGCTATCTATCTATATCTTTTCTCTCTCTATCTAATACTAAGCTCCTCTCTCTCTGATGTCTGGCGACGCACTGACAAGATGTCGGCGCGCTCAGGCACTTCAGGGGCTGTGGGGTGACGTCACACATCTTGTTTTTCACAGAAAACCAGGATACAAGGGATTATAGGAGTAATAATCCCTTGTATCCTGGTCTATTCTGTGAAAAAAGTACAGTTTTGCGTCGCCGTCTTTTTTTTAACCAGATTCGTTACAAACTTTTTCAAAGTTCGGTTCGGTGACGAACCGAACTTTTGGCAAAGTTCGTAACGAATCTGGTTCGTTACGGTTCGGTTCGCTCATCCCTAGCTATAATCATCAACATTAACATACAGATGTAGCAGCGCTAGCGATCACAGGAGAATTGCGTGAGCGCAGAACAATATCGTAAATATAGTACGCATCTGATGATTTGTACGCTAATGCTACGCATTGTATGCTAATGCGTACAAATTTGTATGCTAATGCTATACATTGTACGCTAATGCGTACGCATTTGTATGCTAATGCTATACATTGTACGCTAATGCGTACGAATTCACCTAATTAGCGTACATTTCGCAAGTGAAAAGACTGAAAGAGTAGAAGTCGCGATTTGTTAGCAATGCTATGCGTAAACAGTGATCGCTAGCGCTGCTACATCTGTAAATAAACACTTGAAAAACGTCACTCTGTTTGTAATGACTCTATATACAGTAATATATGTTTCACTTTTTGAATTGAATTACTGAAAAAAACTTTTTGATGATATTCTAATTTATTGAGATGCACGTGTATATTCGCCAGTCTCTACGAAGCCAAATTTCCTTGTTCTTCGTGGTAACTAATTGGTAAAACTAAAAAAAACACATACCTCATCCATTTGCTTGTGGAGAGGCCATGGTGACCATCTATATTGAAAAATAATCGTGATGTGTGACGTCACCACGTCAGCGCGCTGGCCAGGCTTGGTGACATAATCAGTGATGGCGTCACCACGGCCAGCCAGCGCACTGACGTGGTAACGTCACACATCACCGTGTGAGAGTTTGCACGGTTTCCTCAATCAAGATTGCTGTGGCGGCTTCTCAGTGAGCAATGGATAAGATGAGTATATATTATTATTAGTAGTATTTTTATTATTATTTCTTTTATTTTTATTTTTTAACCCTGATTAACCCCGGAAAGGCCTGAACCTAGAATGCACTCTAACCTTTACTGGTCAACTTAATGTGACCCTCTCTAAACTTTTGAATGCATATGTCCAAATGTTAAATGTTTCAGTACCTTTTGCACAACTTGCTGTTCTCTAACAAAGAGCTTAACAGCAAAATTCACAATAGGTGTTTGATCCATGAATCACCCAATAAATTTCTTGATTCAATTAGAATTGGTATTTAACCAGTCCTTCTCATCATGCTGTTCACATTTTAACATCATGAGATCAAGACGACACCTGACAATTGATCAACAACACCTCGCCGAACTGGATGGACAAATGTCTTTTTTCGGCCTTATAAACTATAAACTATAAACCTGACAACACCACCAGACACATGCTTCATTGTCTTGCATGGGCCAGGGAGCATCCTGGAGGAGGGACTAGTGGGCCTCAGTGCTGTTCACTGTTGGAGACATCAAGGAGAGCACTATGGATCAGCCACTGTTGTCACCAGATGAATCTTTGGTGGTGGTGGTGGTGGTGGGGTTATAGTGTGGGCAGGTGTGTCTACTCAATACAGAACTGCCCTTCACTTTGTGAATGGTACAGTGAAAAACCCATGCACTTGAATGATTAATCCAGTCATTTCCACTTAATCCACAGAGTCCTTATTTCATCTTCATGGACAACAATGCACCAGCTCATCAAGGTCGCGACATTAGGGAAAAGCTGCTAGAGACTGGGGGTACCTCAAGTGGAGTGGCCTGCACTTTCTCCAGACCTGAATCCTTTTTAAATCCTATGGGATCAGCTGAGTCGCCATGTAGAGGGTTGCAAATCTGTACCCCAGAACCTCAATGACCTGAGGGCCTCCCTTCAAGAAGAGTGGGATGCCATGCCTCAGCAGACAAAAAGTCAACCTGAGAACAGCATGACACATTGTTTCAAGCTGTAATTAATGCACAAGGCCACATGACAAGTTATTGAGACTTTTTTGTGTGGGTGTACCCACCACTGTTAGCTTTTGTTTCAAAAAATTGTTTGAGATTAGGAAATCACCATTGCTTGCTTCTACTTAAATTCCCCACTTTCTCAATATAATATCTCTGTTGCATGAACTTTTTACGTTTTCCATAAATTTCACCAGAAAACCTAATATCTCTAACTTCTTGTGATTAGTATGTGTATAAAACACAGTCAAGTTAAATTATTATTACCACTTGCTAATATCCATAGTAACCACGGTAAATGGGCTGAGAGTGACTCAATCAGCATGTATGGTGGTACGTGATCTGCAAAGGTGGATTTATACCCAAATCAGTTGAGAACACTTTCCACATGGATGAGTGGGCCAAGAGAATGCCATGAAAACATTCCCCAGACCAACAGCTTGTGTTCTTCCAACAATGGTTGCAGGGTGTTTTTTCTCTGAAGTTTCTCGCCTGATACGCTAACGTCTATCACAAAATGTGTTACAGTTGCAGTGGTAGTCCCTTTACTGTCCACAGCAGGTTGAGATAGTTTTTTGCTGTTGTGGTACTGAACCACTGTCAGCAGGATGAGGAAGAGGTTCTGTAGACAGGAAGGTGCAGGGTTACAGCATATTTCTGTGGAGATTTTTGCTAGGTCCTTTCCAGTATTCTAGCTTTACCTCATACACTGAAAAACAGGGATCAATCTGTCAGATCATCACATGCGGCTGAACTCCTATCTGGGATCCAACTTTCCTACTTGTCAAGCTTGCTTACTGTGAACTTGGACTGTACCTTCAGGCTGAACCATAACTATCGGAAACCATTTCCTTGGTCTCTGATTGCTGATGTACTTTCCTCATTAGAGTGTAAGTTTTCTTAAAGTGTAACTGTTATTTTTTTATTATTTTTGTAATGTATAGGGGCAGTGATACTGACTATTTTTGTAATATACTTTACTGAAATCACACATTTCTATTAGAAAAATAGCTCTAAAGTAGTCAATTTTGAGCCTTAGCGATGCTCCTCTGTCTTCTGTTTACATAACACAGTCAATGTTGATCGAGTCTCCACAGTTATGTAAACAGAAGACAGAGGAGCGTTGCTAAGTCTATGGGCCACTTTAGAGCTAATTTTCTAAAAGAAATGTGTAACTTCAGTAATAAAAGTATATTACAAAAATAGTATCGCTGCCCCTATACATTACAAAAAAAAAAAGAATGACAGTTACACTTTAAGTCATTTCTGGGGCTTTTTCAGACACTCTGTTGGGTTATTTTGCTCAACTTCTATCTCAGGGTGTGCCATCAGCAGGGCTAAAACATCCAAACAACATTTGGTAGAGAGTGTAACCGTTTGTGCTATGTGTGGCTTAATTAACATTATTGTATGGTGCTCCTCTCTCAATGTGCGGATCATTCCCACATCGTTCCCATGACTTGTCCATGACTTCCAAATCCCATCGTACCAACACAGTTCATGGAAAACCTCAGCTTCAAAATTCAGACCTTTATCAGACAAGAATTGCCTGGGGAAAACCATACAGTTGGAGCACACGCTTCTGAAGTGCTTCTTTAGTCTGGTCATAAGTTGGAGAACTGATCAATGCAGATAAGTGCAGATAAGTGCAGGAAGGTTATGACTTGTCCTGTCAAGAAGTATGTAGTTAGGAGTTTAAAACGTTCATTTCTCACAAAAAAAATTTGAGGAATTGATCCGAAACGAACAGTTCTGTTTTTATATCCCCACATAGTGCCTCTCTGGAAAAGATATATATAAACTAGTCACCTTTCCAAAGAGGAAACCAGCTCTTTCTGAATAACCACTCAGTAGAGCAGAGTTAAGAAAACTTTCTTGGCTGCCTTAGAGGCCTTGATTGCATACTATTTCTCTTTATGGAGGGTGCCAAGTACACATAAGGCATATCATCGTAAGCCAGTAAATGCTCCACTGGGTTTCTGGGACAGATTTGTGAAAATTAGTACATCTTATATGTGTTGACACAAGATAGGCTTAGGAAAGTTAATTTGAATACATTTCTCAGAAACCAAGATGGTTTTTGCCTGACCTACAAAACTCTGCACACATACTACACTGTAATGAGAAATAATACACCCTCATACAACAAATATATTGCCAAGAATCCAAGAGTAGCATATTAATCCTCTCCATTTTGTGCTTCTTCAAAATAAGATATTTTATCTATTGCTATCCTTATGTACCCCACATAACATTTCACAGGGAAGTAAGACTCTATGTCAAAAGAAAGCCTGTTTCACACAAATAATGCAGCACTTTCTGTGTAAATGCACATTAACAGAGCTAAGGAAAGAAACTTTGCATGGCTATCTGAGAGGCCTTGGTTGGGGTACTGTTTCTTCTTATTGAGGATGCTGTGTATGCATGAGGGGTATCATAAGCCAATCAATGTTCCTCTGGGTTTCTGGTAAAAAAAAAATCTAATATATAAAGCTGAGTGTATGTATGTATGTATGTTCGCTAAAGGAATCCGCACCATCACAGCTACAACCACGAAATTTGGCACACAGGTACATCAGGTGTCTCAGCTCTCCAGGATGTACCGTTCTTGAGATATTCCCCAAAAATGCATTAACCAATAGAAGCCTGGTCATGTGACCTTTACCAGTCAATAGAAGCTTGCAGGCCATTAGTCTCCACACACACACAGTTTCACACCAGGTTTCCATAACAATCCATCCATTTTTCTTTACTGCTGTAGGTCAGCTTTAGAGGGGCACGGAGCTGTGGACGACACTGTTAAAGGGGTATTCCGGTTACCATAAATATGACTTATGTTTTAGACTAATTCATCATCAATCATTACCTAATATAATATACATTTCACATATTTACCCTTCAGTTGTAATAAAAGATGTTTTCTTCCACTGCTACCCACTGTTTCCTCATAAATTACTATGGCATTGACCTAAACTTCAGGCCACCCTCAAAAGAAGAACTTAAAAACCCTGCCCCCAGGTCCCACTGGGCCACGCCCCCTCCCCCTCCGCAGCCGATGGGGATTGAAAAAATGAAGGTAAAAATCAACTTCTGTCAGCTGCAGGGGTGGGACGGAGGGTGACTTTCTCCCTACAGCTCACACTCACCGGACCTTTGGCCACCCTAGGAGAAGGCTGATGTGGAGGTCACAGTTAAAGGGGAGGGCGCTACGGATGTTACTTTTAAGGGGGCCGGCTGCTGTGGAGGTCACTGTTAAAGGGGCAGGCACTGTGGAGGTCACTGTTAAGGGAGGAGTGGACTGTGGAGGCCACTATTAAAGGGGCAGCGGGTACTGTGAGGTCACTGTTAAGGGAGCTGGGTACTGTGAGGTCACTGTTAAAGGGCAGTTGCTGTGGAGGTCTCTGTCAAGGGGGCCAGGAATGGTGGAGGTCAGTTAAGGGGACTGTAACTTATGATCAGTGTGGGGTGGGGTCAAGGGGTGGGTTCTGTAGAGGTCACTGTTAAGGGGGAGGGCCCTTGTGGAGGTCAGTGTCAAGGAGGTGAGGTGCTGTGGAACTCACTGTTAAAGGGGCAGGCTGCTCTGAAGGTCAAAGTTAAGGGGGTGGGCTGCGGTAGAGATCGCATTTTAAGGAGACGGGGCACTGTGGAGTGGTCAGTGTTAAGGGGTGGGGGGCTGTGGAGGTCACTGTAATGGTAGTGGGGAGCTGTAGAGGTCACTGTCAATATCTTTTACTGACACACATAAACATTAAATGAAATGGATGAAACATACCCGGGCAAAGCCAGGTCCTTCTGCTAGTATATTTACAGTACAGACCAAAAGTTTGGACACACCTTCTCATTCAAAGAGTTTTCTGTATTTTCATGACTATGAAAATTGTAGATTCACACTGAAGGCATCAAAACTATGAATTAACACATGTGGAAATATATACTTAACAAAAAAGTGTGAAACAACTGAAAATTATTATATTCTAGGTTCTTCATAGTAGCCGCCTTTTGCTTTGATTACTGCTTTGCACACTCTTGGCATTCTCTTGATGAGCTTTAAGAGGTAGTCACCTGAAATGGTATTCCAACAGTCTTGAAGGTGTTCCCAAAGATGCTTAGCACTTGTTGGCCCTTTTGCCTTCACTCTGCGGTCCAGCTCACCCCAAACCATCTCGATTGGGTTCAGGTCTGGTGACTGTGGAGGCCAGGTTATCTGGCGTAGCACCCCATCACTCTCCTTCTTGATCAAATAGCGCTTACACAGCCTGGAGGTGTGCTTGGGGTCATTGTCCTATTGATAAATAAATGATGGTCCAAATAAACGCAAACCGGATGGAATAGCATGCCGCTGCAAGATGCTGTGGTAGCCATGCTGGTTCAGTATGCCTTCAATTTTGAATAAATCCCCAACAGTGTCACCAGCAAAGCACCCCAACACCATCACACCTCCTCCTCCATGCTTCACGGTGGGAACCAGGCATGTAGAGTCCATCCATTCACCTTTTTTGCGTCGCACAAAGACACGGTGGTTGGAACCAAAGATCTCAAATTTGGACTCATCAGACCTAAGCACAGATTTCCACTGGTCTAATGCCCATTCCTTGTGTTCTTTAGCCCAAACAAGTCTCTTCTGCTTGTTGCCTGTCCTTAGCAGTGGTTTCCTAGCAGCTATTTTACTATGAAGGCATGCTGCACACAGTCTCCTCTTAACAGTTGTTGTAGAGATGTGTCTGCTGCTAGAACTCTGTGTGGCATTGACCTGGTCTCTAATCTGAGCTGCTGTTAACCTGCGATTTCTGAGGCTGGTGACTCGGATGAACTTATCCTCTGCAGCAGAGGTGACTCTTAGTCTTTCTTTGCTGGGGTGTTCCTCATGTGAGCCACTTTCTTTGTAGCGCTTGATGGTTTTTGCGACTGCACTTGGGGACACTTTCAAAGTTTTCCCAATTTTTCAGACTGACTGACTTTCATTTCTTAAAGTAATGATGGCCACTCATTTTTCTTTACTTAGCTGCTTTTTTCTTGCCATAATACAAATTCTAACAGTCTATTCAGTAGGACTATCAGCTGTGTATCCACCTGACTTCTGCCCAACACAACTCATGGTCCCAACCCCATTTATAAGGCAAGAAATCCCACTTATTAAACCTGACAGGGCACACCTGTGAAGTGAAAACCATTTCAGGTGACTACCTCTTGAAGCTCATCAAGAGAAAGCCAAGAGTGTGCAAAGCAGTAATCAAAGGAAAAGGTGGCTACTTTAAAGAACCTAGAATATAAGACATATTTTCAGATGTTTCACACTTTTTTGTTAAGTATATAATTCCACATGTGTTAATTCATAGTTTTGATGCCTTCAGTCTAAATCTACAATTTTCATAGTCATGAAAATACAGAAAACTCTTTGAATGAGAAGGTGTGTCCAAACTTTTGGTCTGTACTGTAGATATATGGACTACTTTCTGGACTACAATATCTTGCACACATACAGTATTATGCATACTAGGCACTCTCCATGATGAGTACCCCCCAGACAATATGTATATATTGTTCAGAAAGTAGCAGACTAGGCTTTCTCTCTTCTCTCTCCTTTCTCTGTTTCTAGAGTCTTTCCAGAAAAACTTTTCCATGTCTACGTTTTGTCTAAAAACAGCCCTGCCAAGGTTGTTATTTTGTCTTGTAGGGAACCTGTTGTAATGCCACCCCTGCTGTTACCCCTTGTGGGTGCTTGTGGACAGACAGTAATGTGATTTGCATGTACGGTGGTCGGCAAAAGGGAACCCCTTACCATGATGTACATGTATGTGATTTGTGGAAAAATTCTATATGTCAAGACGGAGATGTATTTATGGTTTATAATCTGTTCCTTATCTGAGAATTATATATTTTTTATTTTGTATGTGTTCATGTAATTATTTTTTTATGATTATTTTTTGTTCTTATGCCTGTTTAATATGCTCAACATAAGAGACATCATGCAAACTTTCAATAAATGCATTTATTTCAAATCCTACATAGCTAAATCCATTTTATGTGGTCATGGGCTTCTGAACCCAGAAACATTTTCTGTGTTTGGAAACTTATTATGAGACTCTATCATGCCAAGCATTTAGAGCAAGATAACTTTAATCTACTCTTATCACTTCCAAACAAAAGCAAGGGATCCAATAGGCTCCCATGTAATCCATCTCTGTCAACTGCATTAAGGAAATTACCTGTCAAAAACATCATGGCTAGCATTGTGTGATTAAACACAAACTTAGAAAATGCTCAAGGGTACAATGAAAGCAGCTACAAAAAGTGCTTTCAATTGAGTTTTCTTCCATTATTTTGTGTCCACAAGCAATTGAAAAATGTTTAGAATAATGTGATTTAGCAACCAAATGTGGAGTAGCCATAGGACACAAATATAGATTACACTTCAACATATTACACAAAATGAATTTCTAATTCTTTCCCTCTGATATATATATATATATATATATATATATATATATATATATAATGTATGCTGGTTTAATTACATTTAACAATGCCAAAAATAATTTAAATTCCAACCGTGTGGAAACTGAAAATATGTAAATGGTCGACTGAGTTTTGACATTCAATTTCTCTTTAATACTCACAGGTAGATTAGTGCTACACCTTGTGTCTTGTAAAATTCACGTAAGTGTGCTGGTTTAATTAGATTTACCAATGACCAAAAAAAATTAAGTTGCGACTGTGTGGAAACGGAAAATATGCAAATGAACGATTAAGACATTATGTTCAATTTCAACCTAACACACATGGGTAGATTGCTGCCACAAGATGGGTATTGGTGTAGTAGTTACATATACAGTATCTCACAAAAGTGAGTGCACCCTTCACATTTTTGTAAATATTTTATTATATCATTTCATGGGACAACACTGAAGATATGACATGTTAATACAATGTAAAGTAGTCAGTGTACAGTTTGTATAACAATGTAAATTTAGTGTGCCCTCAAAATAACTCAACCCACAGCCATTAATATCTAAACCTCTGGCAACAAAAGTGAGTACACCCCTATTGAAAATGGTCAAATTGTGCCCAAAGTGTCAATATTGTGTGTGACCACCATTATTTTCTGGCAATGTCCTTACTTTCTTGGGCATGGAGTTCACTAGAGCTTCACAGGTTGTCACTGGAATCCTCTTCCACTCCTCCACAATGACATCACAGAGCTGGTGGATGTTAGAGACTTTGTGCTCCTTCACTTTCCATTTGAGGGTGCCCCACAGATGCTCAATAGGGTTTAGGTCTGGAGACATGCTTGGCCAGTCCAGCATCTTTACCCTCAGTTTCTGTAGCAAGGCAGCGGTCATCTTGAAGGTGTGGGAGGGGATCATGCTCTACTTCAGTATGTCACAGTACATGTTGGCATTCATGGTTCCCTCAATGAACTGTAGCTCCCCACAGCTGGCAGCACTTATGCAGCCCCAAACCATTACACTCCCACCACCATGCTTTACTGTAGGCGAGACACACTTGTCTTTGCACTCCTCATCTGGTTGCCGCCACACATGCTTGACACCATCTGAGCCAAATAAGTTTATCTTGGTCTCATCAGACCACAGGCCATGGTTCCAGTAAGCCATGTCCTTAGCCTGCTTGTCTTCAACAAAACTGTTTGTGGGCTTTCTTGTGCATCATCTTTAGAAGAGGCTTTCTTCTGGAATGACAGTCATGCAGACCAATTTGATGCAGGGTGTGGCATATGGTCTGAGCACTGACAGGCTGACTCCCCAACCCTGTAACTGTAACTCAGCAATGCTGGCAGCACTCATATGTCTATTTTGAAAAGACAACCTCTGGATATGACGCTGAGCACATGCACTTAACTTCTGTGGTCGACCATGGCGAGGCATGTTCTGAGTGGAACCTGTCTTGTCAAACTGCTATATGGTGTTGGCCACCATGATGCAGCTCAGTATCAGGGTGTTAACAATCTTCTTATAGCCTAGGCCATCTTTATGTAGAGCAACCTACACTCAGAGAGTTCTTTGCCATGAGGTGCCATGTTGAACTTCCAGTTACCAGAATGAGAAAGTAATAACACCAAATTTAACACACCGGCTCCCAATTCACACTTGAGACCTTGTAACACTAACAAGTCACATGACACCGGGGAGGGAAAAGGGCTAATTGGGCACAATTTGGCCATTTTTTACTTAAGGGTGTACTCACTTTTGTTGCCATTGGTTTAGATATTAATGGTTGTGTGTTGAGTTATTTTGAGGGCAAACTTACACTGTTACACAAGCTGTACACTGACTACTTTACATTGTATCAAAGTGTTATATTTCCAGTGTTGTCCCATGAAAAGATATAATACAATATTTACAAAAATGTGAGGGATGTACTTACTTTTGTGAGTTACTGTATATGCTGCTTAATTAAATTAAAACCACCCCCCAAAACATATTTACATTGCGACCATGAGGAAGCTGAAAATACGTAAATGGACGATTGAGATGTGACGCTGAATTTGAACTTAACACACACATGTAGATTGCTGCCACACCATGGGTATTGCTCAAGAGCGGACTGGGAACTTAAAGTGGCCCTGAGCAATACCCATGGTGCGGCAGCCAGGAGGAATCAGCAATACCAGTTTTATAGTTGGGCCGTGGGAATGGCTCAGGTGGCCCCTGGGCATCGGCCCACTGGGAAATTTCCCTGTAAGGTCTATGGCCTATCCGCTCTTGGTATTGCCACAGTAATCACGTGTGTGTATATGTATTTGTGTGTGTGTGTATATATATATATGCAGGCACAGCCAAAGATTCTGTCTCCCCTCTCCCTGTCTGTCATCCTCCCTGTTCCTCTCCATTGTACACAACATACACAATTTTTCTTTACCTTCCAATAGGCATTTACTGCCTTCCAATTGGCATTTACCTACCAATAGCTTGATTGATTGATTTCTGACTGTCCCTGACTCCCTAAGATCATTTTCTTGGCAGACATTGTAACACCTAACCACCCTCTTTCACAGTCCAGCACAGAATGGCATTCTGCTTGTTCGGCTAGGGTACCTCCCTGCCTGCTACATCACTGATTGGCTCATCCAGACTGTCAGCTTGGGAGCAAATCAGGGCAAGCCTTCCCCCCCACTTTCTCTAAAGGTCATATGACAACCTTTCTTCTTCCTCCCTAGTGCTTTTTTCCCGCCGACATGTTCACTAACATGATGCAACGTGCCATTTCATTGCAGTAACAGCAGTAAGCCTGTTTTAATAGGGTTGATCATACTGACAGAGGCTCTTTAATATACCTTCTTCACAATCATGTCACTGTCCCTAGAGAACCCTTATATGGCTGACTTGTGTGTCTGATGAAACAGATATGTTCCATCACATTAGTTGCTGAGGTTATAATGACATCTCTGCTTCAGAGCTAAGTTAGGCCCCTTTCACACGAGCGTGTCCGGATTTGGTACGGATGCGTTCAGGAAAATCCGCACGCATCCGCACCAAATCCGCACGCAATTGCAGTCAGTTTTGACTGCGATTGCGTATGTTCTTTCAGTTTTTACCGCGCGGGTGCGAAGCGTTTTGATGCGTTTATCACGCGCGTGCAAAAAAAATGAATGTTTACAAACAACATCTCTTAGCAACCATGCGTTAAAACCGCATTGCACCCGCACTTATGTGCGGATGCAATGCGATTTTCACGCAGACCCATTTACTTCAATGGGGCCAGTTCTGCGTGAAAAACGCAGAATATAGAACATGCTGCGTTTTTCACGCAACGCAGAAGTGATGCGTGAAAAAAAACGCTCATGTGAAAAGCCACATTAAAATGAATGGGTCAGGATTCAGTGCGGGTGCAATGCGTTCGCATCACGCATTGCACCCGCACGGAAATCTCGACCGTGTGAAAGGGGCCTTAGTGCTTTATAAACCAATCAATATCCTCAGACTGACTGCAAGGAATTTTGGGCAAGTCAAGTAGCAAGGCCACGCACAGGGTCATGTGATTTTCTACATTCGTCTTTCCTACACTATCACTATCATTAGTGTAGCAAATTCTAAATGTAAAATGGCATTTTTGTAGAAAGGTATTTTGTGCAATTCGTCTGGTGAATTGTCAAAACTTCCGATTTATTTGGCAGAAGAATTTTTATTTTTTATGAATAAAATTTATTTAGAATTGATTCACTCATCTCTAAGCACTAGGCAACTACTTTCAAATTAAATAAAGAAGCAGGACATTACAATGATGCATGGGGCACCACTTAGAGAACCTAGGGAACCTCAACTACCCTTCATCCCTGTCCAGAATGGCTCTTTTAAACTACTCTACTTTCTGAACCCTAGAACTCCCTTCAGAAAATGTAGAGCTCACTGGTAGTGCAAAATGGACCAAAGTAATGCATATCTCCATTGTTTTTCAAGTTAACCTCGGCTATTGAAAAACAAGGATTTATGAATAAATGCACTGAGATCAATAGCAGGGTTCACATCACCGTTTTGTTTTCCATTCTTTTTATCTGTCAGAAGTACAGAAAAAAACATTGTTAATTTTAAGCATCTAATTTTGCATCCGTTTGATCCATGTTTCTCTGAGATCCATTATTTTAGACTGAATAAAAAGTCTTCCACAAAGGAATTTTTCTTACGCCTAAGATAACGGATCTCAGATGAATATGGCTAAAACAGATGCAAATGAGCATAATGGATACTTAAAATCAAGAATGTTTTTTTTTTTTCTGTTCTTCTGGCCGATCAGAAGAACGGAAAATGAAACAGTGTGAACCTTAGGCATGAGCAAATTTTTTTGAAATTTGTTTTGTTTCCAATTCAATCAATTTTTCAAAAATTAGATCCGGGTCTAATTCAATTCTACCTGGCTCAAATATTCTCCATTTGCCCTTAAGATTTATATATAACACTCCAATGTCTCCTACAATGTATTCATTTTTCTTTCAAAAACAGAGCAAAAATGTCCTAGATAACATGTGTAACATTTGCATGAAATGCAAGACAGCTCACTCCTCAAACAGGAAAAAAAGCTAAACATTTCCACATTATACTTCTCATTCCAAAAGGAAAAAAAACCTTTAAAAAAAACAAACAAAAAAAAACTGCCATGGCTATCTAAGTGGCTTTTGTCTGGTTCTCAGGGGGTACTCTTTTTTTTTTATTATGGAGACCACCTAATAAGTGTAAGGCACATTGTAGTCCTACCAGCACTGCTCTGTATTTCATAAAAAATATATGCAAATTAGCACATGTTCTGCTGGCATCAGAGAGGCTTAGTGTTATTTTCGTTTTAGAAGGAAAGTTAATTTGCATACCTTTGGGTTTCTGGCATAATCAAATTAGCTTTCCTTCCAAAAGGAAAAGAACACTTAGGCTACTTTCACACTGGCGGCAGGCCTGATCCGGCAGGTGAAGGGTGCTGCCGGATCAGGCCTGCCGCAGTGACATGTGTGGAGCCGGAACCGCGCTCCGGCCCCACACATGTCACACAGTACATACATATACATACACATAAACATACACACACATATAGACATACAAACACACATACATACTTACATGCTCCCCGGCAGGTCTTCGGAGCGTCAGGACGGCTCACACAGGTCACGATTCCCCACAGCGCCCTCTGCTGGGCGCCTGGTGGAATCGTCATCTGACGATTCCACCAGGCGCCCAGCAGAGGGCGCTGTGGGGAATCGTGACCTGTGTGAGCCGTCCTGACGCTCCGAAGACCTGCCGGGGAGCATGTAAGTATGTATGTGTGTTTGTATGTCTTTATGTGTGTGTATGTTTATGTCTGTATGTGTCTATGTGTACCCGGATCCGTAATGGACTCCATTGAAAGTCAATGGAGGGCGGATCCGGTTACCATTATGGTCACATCAGACGGATCCACCCCCATTGACATGCATTGGGGGTCATTCCGGATCTGTCTTGGTGCGGATGCCTGGACCGGAGAGCAAACCGCAGCATGCTGCGGTTTGTTCTCCGGTCTGAAGACGGAACGGAATGCTTTCAGGAGCATTCCGTTGTCTTCAGTTCAGTTTTGTCCCCATTGACAATGAATGGGGACAAAACTGAAGCATTTTATTCCGGTATTGAGCCCCTATGACGGAACTCAATACCGGAATTTTAAAACGCTAGTGTGAAAGTAGCCTTACCCTCTCTGATGCCAGCAGAAGTAAGAAATACTAATTTGCATATAGTCTCCCCACAAAGCAGAGAAGCATTGGCTGGACTACAATAGTCCTCATGCATAGTAGGTGGTCTCCATAAGAAGAACGAGTACTCACAGGAACCCAACAAAGGCCATGCAACTAACTAGAAATATTTTACCTCAAGATGCTTAGGTTCATTTTGAACTGAGAGCTGATTTGTATGTATTACTCAGAGAAGTATTATGTGGGGATGCTTAGTGTATTTTTTTTCAAAAAAGAACTATATTGTACATTTGTTCACCAATGGAGCTTTATATGTGGGTCTCTCATTTGCCCAAAGGAGAACACAAGTAATTTTAGTTTGTTAGAATCTGATTTTTTTTGAAAATTTTGTACAAATTCTGAAACAATTTTCTCATCTCTAGACAGCATGCATATGTATTGATTAGTGTTAGTATCAAACAAAAAGACAACACTGGGTTTGTTTAATTAAAAAAAATCAGATTAATATGCAATATTTGTACTTTCACTCTTTAATATAACAGTCCTTTCAAAAGCTCAGCCGTTTGGTGAAATGTGTCAATAGTCAAAAAAGGAAAAAATAAATGTCACATATGTAATAAATCAATTTCAGTTTCAGTTTAGTTCAGTGTATAAATGTCAGGCTTAATAGCAGACCTTCAAAACACAAATCTAAATTAATTTCAATTCAATTTCTATTGAATAATATTAAATAGAAATTAAACATTCACAATTGGTCTGTTTGATCTTTTGATATTTATTCTGATCATTTCTCTTCCTGGTGTCTTTAAAGTCACATAGAGGAACCTATGGGGAAACACCAGAAAAAAATGTCATACCTAGAGTATGCTGAATATTGAAAAAAGAAGTCACTAATAGCAAAAGGGCTTTCCATTTAGTGTTTTCTATCATTCACAGCTAAGACTTTAAAGCAACATCTGGGCCAGTGTTTGGGCCAAAGAAACTCCATAAAGAATACCACAAACTTCTGTTCATATGTGATCTGTAGCTGGGGTGATTATTTTAAAAAAGTTTCTCAATCTTTTTAAGCCTGAGTAATTAGCAATGAATACTGATAATTGCTGGTGTGAGCAAAATCAAAGGGAGGGTGCCCCTGTGGTAAGATCAATGTCATGTGACTAAATCAATGTTTTTTTTTATCATCTGTTGTTAGGGTACAATGATAGAACACACTTACATGGATTGTTTCATGAAGATTAGCATCCCACCTTGCTTGTGCCCCCATTATTAGTCAGAACAGGAACAGTTCATGTTGTAGAGGGTTCAAGCCATTGTTGTATTATATGAATGGCTGCCATTTAAAACTTAATTTCACCTCCAGGGAAAATACATAGAAAGTTTTTGGACACAACACCTGCTTTTTCAAAAAGGGTTGTCATTAATGAGAAAGCTCATTTAAGAAAGCTATATCTGCTTGTATACTTCTCCAAACACAGTATAAAATATACACTAAAAATGAAAAAAAGGAAAACCTTAACATTACCATAACTAAACACCCATTTATCTGAGTGTTAACTAATATACAAAATAACACTGAATTATAAAATTATCTTATTACCAGGCCCTGCAGCAAAACAGTACAATATGGCATTATCTAAGTGCACCTGCCCACGGTGCACCTGCCCACGGTCTTCATACTTTAACCCCTATACAGGGATCTGGACTCCTTTACAGAGGAACCATCAAGAGGGATCAGGCAATACCATAGTCAGGAAAAAACTGAGGTCAAGGGCAGACGGCACAGGGTCAGAACGAGGAACAAGCAGATGTCAGGTCTTACCACAAAGGATCATATCCAGAAATAGGCAGTGTTGGATACATAGGCAGGCATACATGACTATAACACACCTTTGCAAAAAATTAGCCTAATAGAATCTACTGCGAAGATACACTCCCACAGGTGAAGGTGCCTTGAATACCCTGAGGTAGACAGTCATAGGCTAGAGAAGATTAAGATGCATGTGATGGCCCCATGAGAGCCTATGTACAGTGTGGGGCAGAGCAGGTAAGAAACAAGCCCCATTCTTCATGGACAGTACAGCGCTGCCATGGCAGCCAGGACTGCCAGGAGGGAGCAGCAAGATGCAGGGAGTCTTGAGTCATTGGAGAGCACAGGTGAGCATTCCAGAAGTCATACTCGCCAGAAGGTGGTGATATTGGACAACCAGTATAACATTTTGTAGTAAGGTTGTCTTTACATGGTTTAGGTTTCAAGTACAGGGGCAGCCTTGAAATTTGTGGCAATCCACATGGGGCTCGCACACACTTTATTTCTTTAAATTAATCAAAATCTTAAGCAATTTTCAAGAAATTGACTGGTGATTTTCATGTTCCTTTATGTAGAAAAAAAAAACAGCTACTGTTTTTAAAATCTCTAGGAAATAAAAAAAAAGAAATCCACTTCAATGAGGCAATTTTGGAGAGATTTTGAAGCTAGTCAATACCTATTAAACGTGTATGAGGGACAGTATCATAAGCCTTTGCAAAATCCGGAAACACAACATCCACAGCTGCCCCTCTGTCCAGGCTGCTCACCTCCTCATAAAATCAAATCAGTTTAGTCTGAGAGAGGGGGGGGGGGTATGATAGAAAGAGAGCATCAAAATTAGACATTAATCACAATGGTTAGAAATTTTGGATCCATAGGTCTAGTACTATATTTATTAAATCATTTCTAGTTGCTTCAAGCAATCATTATCTAAGCCATTTTTTCTAGAATTAATGTTGCTATTTTACCAACAGTAATGTGATCTAGCAATGATTACACTGCTGAACATCTGGGGTAACCTTAATAAAGTAAACTGGGTAAGTAAATTTGAAATTTAAATTTTAGAAATAAAATCATATAAAATGTTTGTGCTTTCCTAAACTCTTGCCACCCTCAAAGGCAAGTTTCAGGAAAAGGGTACACATCAGAGATGTGCAAATTTCCTGAAATTCAATTTGGGTCAAATTCTAACAAATCGTTAGATTAGATCGGTTGAGAAGGACCTTTGATGATGTCACCATCCTGTGACCAGTAAAGGAGAGGTTGGCAGTGAAGAGGAGAAGTCCTGGGGAAAAAGCTGTGGTGAGGTCTGCTGCATGAGGAGAGGTAAGTAAAGGGAGAGACAGAGGGAGTTGTGGTTATTTAACTAGGACTATATGTTAGGGTTGAAGGGAGGGATGTTATTTACATGGAACTGTGTGTTGATGGCGGCTGTGGGAGGGGGTGTTGTTATTTACATGGGACTGTATGTTACAGGGGTCTGAGCGAGGAAGTGATGTTATTTACATGGTACTGTATGTTGATGGCCGGCTGTGGGAGGCTGTGATGTTATTTACATGGGACTGAATGTTACAGGGGTCTGAGGGAGGGAGTGATCATGGTATAACATGTTGGAGGCAGCTGAGGAGGGGGTGATATTATTTACTTGGGACTGTATTTTAAAGGTGGCTGGATGAGGAGGTGATGTTATTTACATGGGGCTATATTTTGGAGGGGGCTGTAGATGGAGACGGATGTTATTTACATGGGACTGTATATTGTAGGGGGCTGGAGAGATGGTGTGATGTTATTTACATGGGACTCTATGGCGCAGGGAAATAGTGTTATTTACATGGGGCTGTACATTGGAGTGGCTGAAGGGAGGGGAGTGATGTTATTTACATAGGATTGTATTTTGGAGGGAGCAGGAGAGATGGTGTGATGTTATTTACATGGGACTGTATGGTGGAGGGAGGAATATACCTACAGGGGGCACTGCATGGGGCATTATGAATACTGGGGGCACTTCAGGGTGGCTATTATAGCAGTAGAGGGCAGTATAAATACTGGGGGCACTGTAGGAGTATTATAAATCCAGGGGACATTATAGGCGTTTTTATTAATACTGGGGGCTCCATAGGAGGGACTTATATATCCGCCTTATTTCTACTAAGAGCACTATGGCGGGCCTTATTACTACTGAGTGGTCTGTAGACTGCTTTATTACCACTGGGGGAACAATAGGGGGCCTTATTTCTACTGGGGGCTCTGTGAGGGTATTATTAATACTGGAGGGCTTTTCTACTAATGGGGCACTCTTGGGGAGCGTTATCGCAGAAGATTACTTTATTTTGAGAAGTCAGAAACTGGGCTTAAACAAATTGTGGACAACACACTTATCACAGGACTCAGGAGTGACTACTAAACCTACACAATCCTATGCAATGGAATGATCGAACTTCTCTATTGCTTCCCCATTTTAACAGATATATATATATATATATATATATATATATATATACACTACAGCATATATATATTTTAACAGATATATATATATATATATATATATATATATTATATATATATATATATATATATATATATATATATATATATATATATATATACTACAGCATATATACTACAGCAAACCTATCTGTGCGCATTAAGTTGAAATGTAACATCAAGGCTCAGTTGTCCGTTCACGTATTTTCAGTTTCCACACGTTCACAATTTCTTTCTTTTTTTTTTTTGGGTGGGGTCTTTCAATTCAATTAAGCAGCATATATTATATACGTGATTACTGCAGCAATACCTACAGTGTGGCAGCAATCTACCTGTGTGTTAAGTTGAAATTGAGTATCAAACCTCAATTGTCCGTTTACGTATATTCAGTTTCGACACTGGTGGAATTTAAATCTTTTGGAGGATTGTTAAATGTAATTAAACCAGCATATATGTATGTTTCCCACAAGACACAAGGTATCTACCTGTGTGTATTAACGAGAAATTAGGCATCAAGCCTCAATCATCCATTTCCATTTGGTCGCGATTTAATTTTTTTTTTAGACTTGTTCAATTTAATTAAACCAGCATATAGGTCATCATCACCAATACTGTCACAGGGAGCCGGTGGCGCGCTCCTCCTGCGCTGCGCCGCCGGTATCCTCTGTGTGTGCTGGAGCGAGGACGCAGGGAGCGTCTCTGCTGCTGCGCTTCTGGCGTCCTCCCCGCCCCCCTTAGACAACAAGCAGGTAGGGGGATTTGAGCACTTGCAAATCATAAGCCAGCGCTCAGTGAATATTATTTCCCCTTAGACTACGAGCAGGTAGGGGTTTTGAGCGCTGGCTTATAATTTGCCAGTGAATATTATAATTAGGGTCATGTGGCGCTGGCCACGTAACGTGACCCATCTGGAGGGTTATTTAAACAGGCAACCTGCTGGCCACAGGTTGCTTGTGATTGGTCTATACCTCCAGTGCTATTGCTTGATTCTCATTTGTGACTACAGTCATGGCCAAAAGTTTTGAGAAAGACACAAATATTATATTTTCACATGATCTGCTGCCCTCTGGTTTTTATGTGTGTTTGTCAGATGTTTTTATCACATACAGAAATATAATTGCAATCATATTATGAGTAACAAAAGCTTATATTGACAGTTAGAATGAGTTAATGCAGCAAGTCAATATTTGCAGTGTTGACCCTTCTTCTTCAGGACCTCTGCAATTCTCCCTGGCATGCTCTCAATCAACTTCTGGACCAAATCCTGACTGATAGCAGTCCATTCTTGCACAATCAATGCTTGCATTTTGTCAGAATTTGTAGGTTTTTGTTTGTCCACCCGTCTCTTGATGATTGACCACAAGTTCTCAATGGGATTAAGATCTGGGGAGTTTCCAGGCCATGGACCCAAAATCTCTATGTTTTGTTCCCTGAGCCATTTAGTTATCAACTTATCACCTTTGCTTTATGGCAAGGTGCTCCATCATGCTGGAAAAGGCATTGTTGATCACCAAACTGCTCTTGGACGGTTGGGAGAAGTTGCTCTCGGAGGACATTCTGGTACCATTCTTTATTCATGGCTGTGTTTTTAGGCAAGACTGTGAGAGAGCCGATTCACTTGGCTGAGAAGCAACCCCACACATGAATGGTTTCAGGATGCTTTACAGTTGGCATGAGACAAGACTGGTGGTAGCGCTCACCTCGTCTTCTCCGAATAAGCTGTTTTCCAGATGTCCCAAACAATCGAAAAGGGGATTCATCAGAGAAAATGACTTTACCCCAGTCCTCAGCAGTCCACTCCCTGTACCTTTTGCAGAATATCAGTCTGTCCCTGATGTTTTTTCTGGAGAGAAGTGGCTTCTTTGCTGCCCTCCTTGAGACCAGGCCTTGCTCCAAGAGTCTCCGCCTCACAGTGCGTGCAGATGCACTCACACCTGCCTGCTGCCATTCCTGAGCAAGCTCTGCACTGCTGGTAGCCTGATCCCGCAGCTGAAACACTTTTAAGAGACGGTCCTGGCAATTGCTGGTCTTTCTTGGGCGCCCTGGAGCCTTTTTGGCAACAATGGAACCTCTCTCCTTGAAGTTCTTGATGATGCGATAGATTGTTGACTGAGGTACAATCTTTCTAGCTGTGATACTCTTCCCTGTTAGGCCATTTTTGTGCAGTGCAATGATGACTGCATGTGTTTCTTTAGAGATAACCATGGTTAACAGAAGAGAAACAATGATGCCAAGCACCAGCCTCCTTTTAAAGTGTCCAGTGGTGTCATTCTTACTTAATCATGACAGATTGATCTCCAGCCCTGTCCTCATCAACACCCACACCTGTGTTAATGGAGCAATCACTGAAACAATGTTAGCTGGTCCTTTTAAGGCAGGGCTGCAATGATGTTGAAATGTGTTTTGGGGGATAAAGTTCATTTTCTAGGCAAATATTGACTTTGCAAGTAATTGCTGTTAAGCTGATCACTCTTTATAACATTCTGGAGTATATGCAAATTGCCATTATAAAAACTGAAGCAGTAGACTTAGTAAAAATTAATATTTGTATCATTCTCAAAACTTTTGGCCATGACTGTACAGTGTTTTTTTTTTTACTTCGGCTTGTGTATTTTGACCTTGCTCCTGCTCTCTCCCCTGGTCTTGACGCGATTTCCTGGTATGACTTTTGGCTTGCTGACCTTCCGATGTTGTGTTTGTGCTCTGTCTTTGTTTATTGTGTTCTCCTCTTGTTTCCCTTTACTCCCCAGCACTTATTCAGGCTAGGGATTGCCACCCAGTTACGTGCCGTTACCTAGGACGGGTCATGTAAGTAGGTAGGGACAGAGGTGGTGCTCAAGCCAGGGCTCACTTACCCCAATCCGTGACAAATACACAGGCCAGCAAACAAAAATATCTGTGAGGGATAACGAATTTAAATCAGTTTTCAGATATTCATACATTTTTAAAGGGGTTAACCGGTCTTTTACTATTGATGACCTATCCTTAGGATCAGCTGGGGTTTGACACCTGGAACCAATGCGGATCAGCTGTATGAGGAGACGATGTGCGCAGTGCCATCTCTAGTCTTAACTGTGTCTGTCTATGATCTTTGCTATAGACAGCAGCAGCAGCAGACAGGAAGAGAGAATGGAGACGTGTGCACTGCGCGCACCATCTCCTTATACAGCTGATCAGAAGGGGTGCCAGGTGTCATAGCAGGATAATGTGGAGGTGACTTCAGAGTCCAACCCTGTGCTGTGGAGCCAGGGCTCACAGCGTTTCTCCTGTTCATCCTCCTTTGCATCTCCAAAGAAGGTTTTCAGTGGAGTCTTCCCAGTCTTCGATGCCCCTTCAAAGAGGCGAGCCTTTCTTTTTCCTAAGAAGTGGCAAGAAAATCTCATCACACCATATGGCAGATAGTCTTCCTGTTGACGACTTGTGTGAGAGCCCTCACCATTTGGGTTGCACTGAGGAGGAGGTTGGGGGAGAAGGCTGGTGACCTCATGCATAGCTGTGTTGATGGTGGTAGTAATAGTGGCACCTATAGTGACGGCATTGATGGAAGAGGCAGTGAAAGTGCAGTCAGGGCAAATTCAGAGCAGAGGAGGGGTGCCCAGGAGTCCACCATGATATCTCACAGTTTGATAAAAGGGGCAAGGAGGGTGAGGACTCAGATGACGATTGTCTGCTTGACAGGACCTGGGATCTGGATCGGGGTGCTGAGGAGGCAAAATTGTTGGAGAAGGGCAGTGGCAGCAGAAATAAAAAACAGCAAGAGCCACGTCTGTTTCGGGATCTGGGGATGGCACCTATGCTGTGGGTAGGTTAGGCTGAAAACATTCCAGAGCTAAGCCCAGCTTGGCTGCCTATAGCTCTGTGCAAGCAACTCCCATATGGTGCTGAGAAGGGGGGGGGGGGAATAGGCGCAACTGTGAATTTTCTGCAGAATGGGGGAAGTCCTGACAAGCCACGGTCATCTGAATGAGAGTCAAACAGGGGGCAATAAAAACAAGATAAAAACATGTGCCAACTAACTCTCACCCATCAGGTGCAGTTCATGTTGTGGCTCCCATAGGTCCAGACCATTAGGTGTTCTTTAAGTCAGCCAGACAGCCAATTGTAGAAGTGTTCTTCAGATGAGGGACCAGAAGTCCTCCTCGCTGCTACTGCTGCTGATAAAGGACATAAGAGGATGCTCCTGCTTCCTGTATGCCAGGCTGGCTGCCGTTGTTGAGCTCCACTGCCCTCTGCTGCTTGAATTGGCACTCTACCAGGTGGTCACACCGGTGAGCGCTGCTGCCACTTGAGCCTCACCTTTCCAGATCCTCCTGCCGGGACAGCAGGGGTAAGGATTTCTGGCTTCAGCGGTTCAGGCAAGGCTGCCCTCAAGGAAGAACCGCCAGCTCCCCGGGCTGCTGATGACATTTTCCACGGTAGCTGGTACTAGATCACCGTGGGCTGGAAAGTGAAGGATGAGGTAGTCAGCTGACCCAGGTAAAAGGACTGTGGTGTTGGTGGTGGCACTGGCAAGCCATGAATCAGAGGCTGCAGCTTTGGTTTTTCTCTGAAACGGACTGTGCCATCAGCTGTTTCTTGTAGGCAGTGCACGCGTTCTACGACTGCTGGATCCTCCGGCCAGGTCTCGGCTGGCGATGCAGATACCAGGGGCTTTGACAATAACGTTATACCGGTAGCAAAGGGGGCTTTCAGGGATGCCATGGGGGTATATTCGACCTGATCCCCAACGTATAGGCTATGACGGACTTGGGGCAGGTAAGGCCGTTTGACAGACCTACGGTACTCCTCGCCATCCTCGTCGTCTGCAAGTAAGCCACTGCCTCTCTACACAAAAAAACAGGTGACAATTCCTTTGCGACTTTCTAGTGTAGGGTCTCCCAGCCTCAGATGGTCAAGCACTTGGATGACCCAGTCCTCCGCTGCTTTCTTATAGTCCCATAGGGTCTAGATGTGGGCTGTCACAGTTGCAGGCACGATGGGATTCTGACGCATGGAAGGTGTTCTCCTCCTGGGCAGCGGAGTGGATGCTCCAGCCGCTTCCACCGCACCAGCCAGCATGGTGGACACCTCCAGTGCCTGTGCGATTCTCAGGGTCACTTGTGCCACTCTGATCTCTTCAGGCCTCTCCGGTGGTTCGGGGTCGCTACCCCACACCATCTCTCCCAACTTTGGATGTAGTTAGTGCGCCATGCTGTCTTGTTGTGTTTACTGCTGGCTTGAACTGAAGAGGAAGGCGGAGTAATGAGGGAGGAGTCTTCACTCCCTACACTTGCTGTTTTGCGAACATTCCTACACAAATTACGAATATACAGTCAGCTTTGTTAAAAGTACGTAATTCGTAAGTAGAGATGAGCGAGCACTAAAATGCTCAGGTGCTCGTTATTCGAGTTGAACTTTTCCCGATGCTCGGGTGCTCGTTTCGAATAACGAACCCCATTGAAGTCAATGGGAGACTCGAGCATTTTTGCAGGGGACCAAGGCTCTGCCTAGGGAAGGCTGGGTGAAAACCTGGAAACCTCAGAAAATGATGGAAACACCACGGAAATGGACAGGAAACAGCAGGGGCAGCATGCATGGATGCCTCTGAGGCTGCCTAATCCCACCATTACCCCAAATTCTCAGGTAACAGCCTGGTGGTTACCCTCATGGCAATTGTGCTCACCCAGACAAAGAAAGGCGAGGCACATGCCCATCACATGTTAGGGAAGCACCCAACTAGGTGCAACGAAGGTCCATCACCGCCTGCAGGTGACACCACTGCTCATGCTGGCACTGCTGTGCTATCCCCCGCCCCACGACGCAGGCAAAAGCCTAACAAATCATGGTGACAGCGTAGTGACACCAACAAGTGACCAAGTTAGATTAAGGTAGCAGTCAAATGTCTGTAGGCGAGCCTCCCAAAAATTTGTTTTGGAGTGTCCGAAGTTGACCCTCCTAAAAAATTGTTTAGGACTGTCTGTAGTTGACCCTTCTGTAAAATATTTTTTTTTGTTTTCCCTGTTATTAGTTAATGTACAACCCATGGCTGGCATGGTGGGAATATATAGGTTTTGCGTCACAGATGGTCCACTGCACCGTTACATTTTCTTCATCATTGCCAATTACTTTTTCACCAACTGTTGTCTGGCAATGATAAAGGGGAAGGTGAATCCACTGCGAAAGAAAAGTGTCATCCTCCTACAATTCTACACTTGCTCTCAATTGAAAAGGGAATGTTCTCGCCGTGGCCTTCCTCATAGTGGCCGCTTCTGCGGACGACAGAGGTGGTGTACCTACTGACGGCCTGACCGAACACGATGGCAGACAGGGAGACACTCCCTCATGTAAAATTGTTTAGGAGTGTCTGTAGTTGACCCTTCTGTAAAATATTTTTTTTTGTTTTTCCTGTTATTAGTTAATGTACAACCCATGGCTGGCATGGTGGGAATATATAGGTTTTGCCTCACAGACGGTCCACTGCACCATTACATTTTCTTCATCATTGCCAATTACTTTTTCAACAACTGTTGTCTGGCAATGATAAAGGGTAAGGTGAATCCACTGCGGAAGAAAAGTGTCATCCTCCTACAATTCTACACTTGCTCTCAATTGAAAAGGGGATGTTCTCGCCGTGGCCTTCCTCATAGTGGCCGCTTCTGCAAACGACAGAGGTGGTGTACCTACTGACAGCCTGACCGAACACGATGGCAGATGGGGAGACACTCCCTCATGTAAAATTGTTTAGGAGTGTCTGTAGTTGACCCTTCTGTAAAATATTTTATTTGTTTTCCCTGTTATTAGTTAATGTACAACCCATGGCTGGCATGGTGGGAATATATAGGGAAGCACCCAACTAGGTGCAACGAAGGTCCATCACCCATGCCCATGCTGTCACTGCTCTCCTATCCCCAGCCACACGATGCAGGCATAAGCCTGACACAGCATGGCGGTGACACCAACAAGTGACCAAGTTACATGAGGTAGCAGGTGAGCCACCGAAAAATTTAGCCAGACGCAGCATGGCGGTGACAACAGAGTGACCGAGTTAGACTGAGGTAGCAGGAGGTGAAGCATCCTCCAAGTGGGCAGTACATGAGCGGCCCCAGGGTCAGACTCGGTCAGAGTATGTGAAATGTTCAGGGTGGCCGAATGCCGGGCTCGACGGCGGACCCGTTTCGGGTTATCGATTGTCGAAATGTTGGCTTACATCAAGTTTAGTATCTGTTCTTATCAGTTGCTGTGGCTGTTGGTGGTAAAGTGGTGAGCATAGCTGCTTCCCAAGCAGTTGACCCGGGTTCGATTCCCGTCTATCACACTATCGCAGGGGGCAATTAAAAGAAGAACCAAAAAAAAATCTGTACAATATCTAATACATCCCCTACCCGGGTAAATTTTCCGGACCTTCGGAAAAATTGTTTAGAGAGAGGGCCTGTAGGTGGACCTCTGGAAAAATTGATTGGAGAGCGGGCCTGTAGGGGGCCCTCCTGAAAAATTGTGGTAAAAGAGTGCCAGTTGGACCTCTAAAAAATGGCGTTTTTTTGTCAGCGTTAGGCAAAGACGACAAGGAAGAGGAGGAGGTGTAGGAGGAGTAGAGAAGAGGAATCGGATACATAAGTAATGTAAATCTTTAGCTGCTTTCCCCCAGAGGAGAATGAATTACGGTGAAATCCAGGCTTTGTTCATTTTAATAAGCGTCAGCCTGTCAGCGCTGTCAGTTGACAGGCATGTATGCTTATCGGTGATGATGCCACCAGCTGCACTGAATACCCGCTCTGACAACACGCTAGCGGCAGGGCAGGCCAGCACCTCCAAGGCGTACAGCGCCACTTAAGACCACGTGTCCAGCTTTGAAACCCAGTAGTTGTATGGAGCAGAGTGATCGGTCCGGACGTTGGTATGGTCAGCTAGGTACTCCCTCACCATCTTTCTGTACAGCTCCCCCCTACTCTGCCTAGACTGGGGACAGGTGACAGTGTCTTGCTGGGGTGACATAAAACTGGCAAAGGCCTTGGAGAGCGTTCCCCTGCCACTGCTGGACAAGCTGCCTGCTCGCCTCCTCTCCCCCGCTACTTGGCCCACAGAACCATGCCCTCTGCCGCTAGTGGCGTCAGATGGGAAGGATTGTTTCAGCTTGCGCACCAGGGCCTGTTGATATCTATTCACTCTCATACTCCTTTCCTCTGCAGGGATGAGAGTGGAAAGGTTCTGCTTGTACCGTGGGTCCAGGAGAGTGAACAACCAGTGATCAGTGTTTGAAAAAATGCTTCTAACACGAGGGTCACGGGATAGGCAGCCTAACATGAAGTCTGCCATGTGCGCCAGAGTCCAAACACACAAGAATTCCCTCTCCTCACTGGTCTGACTCTCCATTTCCTCCTCCTCCTCCTCTTCAGCCCATACACGCTCAAGAGTTAAGAAGGACTGAGCACTGGTACCCTCTTCTGTCTCGCAGACATTCTCCTCCTCTTCCTCCTCATCCTCATCCCCCTTCTCCGATACGCGCTGAGACAGACCGGAGGGTGCTCTGGCTATCAAGCGACGTATCTTCCTCCACCGTCTCTTGTGACAAGCGCAAAGCATCCGACTTGATGCTGAGCAGTGAGTTTTTCAACAGGCAAAGCAGCGGGATGGTGAGGCTGATAATGGCGGCATCGCCGCTGACCATCTGTGTTGACTCCTCAAAGTTGCTCAACACCTGGCAGATATCAGACATCCACGTCCACTCCTCATTGTAGACTTGAGGAATCTGACTGACCTGACTACCAGTTCTGGTGGAAGTTGACATCTGGCAGTCTACAATCGCTCTGCGCTGCTGGTAAACTCTGGATAACATGTTTATTGTTGAATTCCATCTTGTGGGCACGTCGCACAACAGTCGGTGAACGGGCAGTTGTAGGCGGTGCAGCGCTGCCCTGAGAGTGGCAGCATCTGTGGTGGACTTGCGGAAATTCGCACAGATGCGGCGCACCTTGGTGAGCAAATCAGACAGATTGGGGTATGTCTTGAGGAACCGCTGAACTATGAGATTGAACACGTGGGCCAGGCATGGCACATGTGTCAGTCTGCCGAGTTGCAGAGCCGCCACCAGGTTATGCCCGTTTTCACACACAACCATGCCTGGCTTGAGGTTCAGCGGTGCCAGCCACAGATCGATCTGCGCCGTGATGCCCTGTAATAGTTCTTGGGCGGTGTACCTTTTGTCACCTAAGCTCAGCAGTTTGAGCACCGCCTGCTGGCGCTTACCCACGGCACTGCTGTTGTGCCAAAAGCTACCGACTAAAGGCGCCGTGCCCACAGATGGTAATTTGGAGGAGGAGGTGGAGGTGGAGGAGGAGAAGGGGTCAGAGGAGGAGGCATAGTACGTATGAGAGACCGTGACCGAGGTAGGCCCCGCAATCCTCGGTGTGGGTAGTACATGAGCGGCCCCAGGGTCAGTCTCGGTCCCAGCCTCCACCAAGTTAACCCAATGTGTCGCCAGTGAGATATAGTGTCCCTGCCCGGCAGCACTTGTCTACGTGTACATGGTTAGGTGGACCTTCTCAGAAACAGCGTTGGTCAGGGCACGGATGATGTTCTGTGACACGTGCTGGTGTAGGGCTGGGACGGCACATCGGGAAAAATAGTGGCGGCTGGGGACCGAATACCGAGGGGCAGCCACTGCCATGAGATTGCGAAAGGCCTCGGTCTCTACCAGCCTCTAGGGCAGCATCTCCAGGCTCAGCAATTTGGAGATGTGGACGTTGAGGGCTTGGGCATGTGGGTGGGTGGAACTGTATTTCCTCTTGCGCTCCAGCGTCTGCTGTAAAGACAGCTGAACGCTGCGCTGGGACACGTTGGTGGACACTGTGGAGGATCGTGGAGGCGAAGGTGTGGTTTTCCGGCGGGAGGCGCTCGTGCCGGGGTCCTGGGCAGGGGGTTGACTAGCAGAGGCAGTGAGTGACACAGGGGAAGGAGCAGTGGTGGGACCCACAGGAGGTGGTGAACGGCCTTGGTTCCATTGAGTGCGGTGTTTAGCATTCATATGCCTGCGCATGCTGGTGGTGGTTAGGCTAGTAGTGGTGGCACCCCTGCTGATCCTGGTGTGGCACAGGTTGCACACCACAGTCCGTCGGTCATCCTCACTTTCTTTAAAGAACCTCCAGACTTGCAAACATCTAGGCCTCGCCACGGGAGCTTCACTATGTGAAACAGTTGCTGCTGATGCACCAGCTCTGGCCCTGCTTCTCCCTCTGGCCACACCACTGCCTCTTCCAACCTGTTCTGGTGCAGCACTCGCAGAAGCACTGTCTTCACTCGGCTTATCAACCCAGCTTGGGAAAGTCACCTCGTCATCCTCCAATTCCTCAGTCTGCTCCCCCCTCGGACTTCCTGCCCTGACAACAACTTCACCACTGTCTGACAACCGTGTCTCCTCATCGTCCGACACCTCTTTACAAACATCTTCCACTAAGTCAACATTGTCATCATCATCACCCACGGACTGCGACAGTTGGAAAACTTGGGCATCGGGAACGAGGTCAGCAGCAACCTGAGGAGTGGTTTGTGACTCTGGGAAGGGTCCAGAAAACTGAGAGTATGCCGGTTCGCATTCCAAATTTTCCTGGGAGGGGGCAGACTGGGGGGAAGGAGGTTGAGGTGGAGGAGCCAGAGGAGTGCTCCCTTGGGTAACGTGGGTGGACTGCGTGGAAGACTGACTGGTGGACAAATTACTTGAAGCATTGTCCGCAATCCACGACATCAGCTGTTCGCACTGTTGTGGTTTCAACAGTCCTCTACCACGCGTCCCTGTAAGTTGAGACATGAAGCTAGGGAGTGTAGCTCTGCGGCGTTCCCCTGCTCCCTCATCAGCAGGTACTGTCTCACCCAGCCCAGGACCACGGCCTCTGCCCCCTGCAGTAATTGAATGCCCTCGCCCACGCCCTCGTCCTCGACCCTTAGCCATGGGGTTCAACATTTTCTGTATATAAGTGTATTATATAAAAAAAATAAAATAAATGGGCCTGCTGTACTGAAACCCACAAACTTGTTCAGTCTGAACAAGTAAATATATACAGTAGGTGGATAAGTTAGATCAAAATTACATATGTTATTACGTACCGTGCAGTATGGAACAATTACACGGAAACTATTAGATTAGGCAGACTTGGTCTGCTTAGTTGCAACCCAGACAAATGTCGCACAGAGATTTTTCTAATGTAGCTTTATAAGTGAGAGCAAAAGACCTTTTTTAATTAAGTGACGTACAGAATGTGTCACCTGGACAGAAAATACGGATTGTGTTGAGTGAACAGCTGAACTGTGACACACAGAATGGTTCCACACAGCTGTGTGAAATGGATTTGTATCACTGAGATAAAACAACAAAAAACTATTTTTTTATATATATTTTTGTTTTTTATTTTTATTTTTATTTTTTGGAACGTGACGTGCAGAAACTATCAGAGAGCAAACTCAGCCCCTGCTGACGGTGGCTATTTTGACTGCATCCGAGACAAATGTCGCACAGAGATTTTTGGAATCTAGCTGTATAAGTGAGAGCAAAAGGCCTTTTTTAATTAAGTGACGTACAGAATGTGTCACCTGGACAGAAAATACGTATTGTGTTGAGTGGACAGCAGAACTGTGACACACAGAATGGTTCCACGCAGCTGTGTGAAATGGATTTGTATCACTGAGATAAAACAACAAAAAAACTATTTTTTTATATTTTTTTTTTTATATATATATTTTTTTGGAACGTGACGTGCAGAAACTATCAGACAGCAAACTCAGCCCCTGCTGACGGTGGCTATTTTGACTGCAACCCAGACAAATGTCGCACAGAGATTTTTGGAATCTAGCTGTATAAGTTAGAGCAAAAGACCTTTTTTAATTAAGTGACGTACAGAATGTGTCACCTGGACAGAAAATACGGATTGTGTTGAGTGGACAGCTGAACTGTGACACACAGAATGGTTCCACGCAGCTGTGTGAAATGGATTTGTATCACTGAGATAACACAACAACAAAAAAAATTTTTTATATATATTTTTTTTATATATTTTTTTTAATATTTTGTTTTTTTGGAACGTGACGTGCAGAAACTATCAGACAGCAAACTCAGCCCCTGAGATTTGTGGAATCTAGCTGTATCAGTGAAAATACGGATTGTAGTGAGTGGACAGCTGAACTGTGACACACAGAATGGTTCCATACTGCTGTATGAAATGGATTTGTATCACTGAGATATAACAATAATAAAAAAAAGGGTTATATATGGCGATAGCTTCACTACTAGTGCCAGCCAGCCAACCTAGCCAGGAGACCAAAAAAAAATGTCTTGTAGCCCTTAGAAGGGCTGTTGGGTTCTTTTGAGATCACTCCTGCCGAACAAAGAACTAAATGCAGGCCCTAACACTCTCTCTGAAACGCAGCAGCTCTATCCCTAACAACATCCAGACAGCATCTGAGCCGAGCACCGCGGGCAGTCACTAGTATATTCCAGGGTCACCTGATCAGGCAAGCCAACCCCTGCTATCGACATGTAAGGGCCCCACGTGATGCTGGGTGTACCGCAGAGTCTCCTGGCTTGTGATTGGCTGAGTTTATAGGCGCCAAAAATGCACAATGCGGAAGTTGCCATTTCCTCGAGCATGGCGAGATACTCATCCGAGCAGCGAGCACTTACGAGTACCCTAATACTCGAACGAGCACCTATCTCGGACGAGCATGCTCGCTCATCTCTATTCGTAAGCATTAACGTGCAAAATACGTACAAATCCTTAGTGTGCTATTGACTCACGATTGCGTCATACGCACGAGGCTAAGCTGTGGCGTACAATCTTTAGAGGCACTCCGTATGAGGTAGAAAAGTAAGGTGCTAGCTATCTGGCTAAGTGCATAATTCACTAAAAAAACACCATACAATAAGTGCATAATAGGACAAATTGCAGTACCTGAAAAAGAATACACACAATGGGCTAAAGTGCTTGAACGTTGCTGAACCTATAAAAACATTATTGCTAAAATACAGCAAAGACATAATTATGCAAACATTTTAGTGTAATTTCACATTTGCAAGCATAAAAGACTCAAATATACGTTTGAGTCTTTCCTCGAGTCGTGGCTGCTTGGCATGATAATGAAACACTGGAACACAGTCCAAAATTCAACTGTAATCCACGTGAGGTAACTTTGTAATCCAAAGGTAACGTGTAATCCACATGGATAATATAAACTAGCAGCAAAGGATGCTCCCAAATATCCTGAGAAGGGGGGGGGGAAAGGAAAATAGGCCACATTTAGGCGCAACTGGGAATTTTCTGCAGAATGGGGGGGGGAGTCCTGTCAAGCCATGTCCATCTGGGTGAGAGTCAAATGAGGGCAATACAAACTAAACAAAAAAAGTGCCAACTAGCTCTCACCCTTCAGGTGCAGTCCATGGTGTGGCTCCCATAGGTCCTCCTGATGTGTCCTTTCAATCAGCCAGTAGTAGGGTTCCTCAGATGAGGGACCTGAAGTCCTCCTCGCTTGAGCTACTGCTGAAAGACATCAGAGGACGCTCCTGCCTCCTGTAGGCCAAGCTCGCTGCCGTGGCGGAACTCCACTGCCCTCTTCTTCCAGAAGTCGGACTTGACCGGGTCCGGGTGGTGGTCACGCTGGTGAGCGCTGCAGCCACTTGTGCCTTTATTTTTTCGGATTCTCCTGCCAGGACAGCAGGGGTAAGGACTTCTGTCTGCCGCGGTTGAGGCAAGGTTGCACCCAGGAAAGAATCCCCAGCTCCCCTGGCTGCTGCTGGCTTCATCTTCCAGGGTAGTTGGTACTGGTGGATCACCGTAGACTGGAAGGTAAACGACGAACTCGTCAGCTGACCCAGCTGAAAGGACTGTTATGGTGGTGGTGGTGGCAGTCCAGGGATCCGAGGCTTTGGCTGTGGCTTCTCCCAGAAGCAGAGGGTGCCATCTGGTGACTCCTGAAGGCAGCGCACTGGTACTTCAGGTGGTGATGCAGGTACCAGGGGCTTTGATAATAACGTTACCCCGGTAGCAAAGGGGCCTTTCAGGGATGCCATGAGGGTGTACTCCACCTGATCCCCCACTTACAGGCTGTGACAGGGTTGGGGCAGGTAGGCTGTTTCACTGACTTGCAGCCCACAAAGTACTCCTTGCCGTCCTTGTCATCCGCCAGGAAGCCAGAGCCTCGCTCCACCGAAAACCACAGGGATGGTTCCCTTT
>ONZH01012782.1:0-24173 GCA_900303285.1 Rhinella marina
CTGACAGCCATGTCAATCTGGGTGAGAGTCAAACAGGGGCAATACAAACAAACACAAATATAAAAGTGCCAACTAGCTCTCACCCGTCAGGTGCAGTCCATGGTGTGGCTCCCATAGGTCCTCCTGCAGTCCTTGACAGCAGCCAGTAGTAAGTTCCTCAGATGTTCCTCGCTTGAGCTGCTGCTGAAGCTCATCAGAGGACGCTCCTGCCTCTTGTAGGCCATGCTCGTTGCGGTGGTGGAATTCCAGCCTCTTCTTTCTTCAGTTGGACTTGTCCGGGTCCGGGTGGTGGTCACGCTGGTGAGCGCTGCAGCCACTTGCGCTTTCCCGGATCCTCCTGCCGGGACAGCAGGGGTAAGGACTGCTGGCTGCAGTGGTGGAGGCAAGGTTGCATCCAGGGAAGAAGGCCAAGCTTCCCCGGCTGCTGCTGGCTTCACCTTCCACGGCAGCTGGTACTGGTGGATGACCGTTGTTTGGAAGGTGAATGATGATGTAGTGAGCTGACCTAGCTGAAATGACTGTGGTGGTGGTGGTGCTGGCAGTCCAGGAATCAGGGGCTCCGTCTGAGGCTGTGGCTTTTACCTGAACCGGATAACGCCATCTGGGAACTCCTGCAGGCAGCGCAAGCGTCCTGGACCTGATGGTTCATCTGGTCACACTTCTGGTTCTGTTTTAGGCACCAGAGGCTTTGACAAGAGGGTAACCCCAGTCGCAAATGGGCCTTTAAGGGACGCCATGGAGGTGTACTCCACCTGATCCCCCACGTACAGGCTATGACGATGTTGTGACAGGTACGGCCGTTTCACCAACCTGCGGCCCACAAAATATTCCCTTCCATCTTCGTCATCCTGCAGGAAGCCAGACCCTCTCCCAACCGAGAACCAAAACACAGTTCCCTTCCTGCGTTCCAAGGAAGGATCTCCCCGCCTAGGGTGGTCAAGAACTTGTATGACCCAGTCCTCCACTGCGGTTTTATAGTCCCAGAGAGTCTGTGTATGGGCCGTCACAGATGGTGGAACAATTGGGTTCTGGTGTATGGAAGGGGTGGATCTCCTCCTGGGCGGAGAAGTGGACGCTCCAACCGCCTCTGCCGTACGAGACATAGCAGACTCTCCAGCCACACTAGATGCTCCAGCCGCCTCACGAGTTGCAGGGGCAGCAACTTCAGCAGGTGGTAAGGACACAGGCACTGAAGCTTTGTTTCTCTTGCAGAGTTGAACTTGTGACATCCTGATGTCTGGAGCATGCGGTGGTACAGGGAACTTGAACCCAAAGCACATTTCATCCCAATTTGGGCGCAGCTGTTTCTTAGCCATGATGCTTGCTCTAAAGTCAGCGCTGGTCTAAACTGGTTCAGAGTGGCTTCAGAGGAGGGTGGAGTACTGAGGGAGGAGTCTACACTCCATATACGTGCAAAATAGTTAGATCCCGGTGGACTGGTTTTTTCCAGTTTGGAGGGGGGCGTATCTTCACTTTCCCGCTCTTGCGTGGGCGTATCGCCATTGTTCCGCCTCATGCATAATGCGTAAGTTTCATACGTATCGTATGTATAGTTAGCGTGTAAAATTGTGCGTAAGTTAACGAATAATACGAAGCGAATCCAAGGAAATTCGCTTCGCAGCTGAAAATTTCCAAGATTCTATATGAATCGACAAATCGCTTCACTCATCTCTACTCCAGTCCTAACCCAGAAAACTAAGCTGTTATACCCATATTCAGCTCTTGGAATCACAGACAAGACATAGAAATATACATTAACCTTTAAATATGAATGCTTTTATCAATAAAATAGTTTTTTAGCAGTGATCCACCGTGTCACTACAGGGGCAACAATACATAGCAAGTGCTCTATAAGGGGGAAGGGGGAATCAGGAAGCTAGAAGTGGCAATGACTAGTGATAAGCAAGCATACCCGGCTGAATATGTTATTCGGTCGAGCATTGCAATGTTCGGGACCGCGTGTGCTCGAGCGCAATGAGTCCCCTCCCCGCACACTAATTAGCGTGCAGGGAGGTACTAGCATTCACTGTAATGCTGTACCCATCTTGGCTACTGGCATTACAGTGATTGGTTGGTCGGGAACGCATCATCGGGTGCTATATAGCACCCGGTAACATGTGAACGGCTCAGACCGAGTCAGGGAGAGCTGCTGCAAGGAGGGACAGATAGTGTAGGGAGAGAAATTGGCTAGGCAGGGCTAGATTTTCAGTTGAAAAGACCCAAAAGCCCTTTTAAGGACTATTGTGATATCTGGCTACAATATTTTTTTTTTGAGGGGGGGGAGGGGGTTACAAATTGCGCAAGGTGGCCTGACCTTAACGCCACCTGCGCAGCTGGTGCATTCTGATACCTTCTGTATCCTATATATCTGACATCCGTTGCTATTTTTTCTGCCGCTAATCAAGCCGACAGTACCTCATCTGCATCTGCTGTATAACGTTTGCGCAAGGAGGCACAGATAGTGTAGGGATAGGATTGGGCTAGGCAGGGCTAGTTGTTCTGTTAAAAAGATACAAAAGTCTATTATATCTGGCTGCAATTTATTTTTTTCTCTTGGGGCAAAAAGAACGCAAGTTTGCCTTTACGCTAACACCACCTGCACAGCGCGTGCATTATAACGTGTCTGTAGTCTATATACCTGACATCCGTTACTATTTTTTCTGCCGCTAATCAAGCTGACAGTACCTCATCTGTGCCTGCTGTATAACGTTTGCGCAAGTAGGCACAGATAGTGTAGGGATAGGATTTGGATAGGCAGGGCTAGTTGTTCTGTTAAAAAGCCACAAAAGTCTATTGTTATATCTGGCTGCAATTTATTTTTTCTCTTGGGTCAAAAAGAACGCAAGTTTGCCTTACGCTAACACCACCTGCACAGCGTGTGCATTATTACGATTCCGTAGTCTATATACCTGACATTCGTTGATATTTTTTCTGCTGGCAATCAAGCCGACAGTACCTCATCTGCACCTGCTGTATAACGTTTGCGCATTCTAAATATTTGACATTCGGTGAAATTTTTCTGATCATACACTGATCAAAAACTGCACTACTGTAACTTGTGACAAAGTTGCATATATACTATTTAATATGCGCAAGGCGAGCAGTAAGGAACAGGGAAGTGGGTGTGCTGCTGATTGTGAACACAGAGGTCATGGCTCTGGGCGCGGTGAAACTGGGCCTGCTGGCAGAGCCCAAGAAACAAAGTCATCCAAAACTCCTAGCTTCATGTCACAGTTTGCAGGGCGGCGCAAGACACAACTCTTGTTGCCGCACCAGTGCGAGCAGGTAGTCGGTTGGATTTTAGCTGATAATGCTTCCAGTCGGTAAAGCACCACCCTCTCTTCCACAAAGTCCAGTCTCAGTAGCCAAGAGTCTGGGCAACAAAATCCTCACCCTGATCCTCCTTCCTCCCACCATGCAGAGTCTGGGCAAACAAGTGATCCCACACTCGGATATTCCGAGGAGCTTTTTTTATCACCGTTCCTTGATTTAGGCCTCTCGCCAAGGCCGCTTGAAGTGGGACATGAGGAGATATTGTGCCCTGATTCCCAAACTCATGAGCATCCACAGTCTGAAGAAGATGATGGTGGGGAACGGCAAGTAGCATCTCACAAGGTGCATGATGATGATGAAACACAGTTGCCAATAAGTAAAGGGCAATTAGTGTCTCAAGAGGTTGATGATGAGGATGAGACGCAGTTAAGTCAGGTTCTTATTAGGTCACCATGTCAGGACGAGGACCAGAGTGAGGAAGTGGAAGAGGAGGTGGTGGACAATGAAATCGCTGACCCAACCTGGGAAGGTGGCAAGCCGAGTGAGGACAGCAGTACAGAGGGGGAGGGATCCGCAGCACTGCAACAGGCTGGAAGAGGCAGTGGGGTGGCAAAAGGGGGAAGGCAGGCCACGGCAACCAGGCTCGCAAATGTTCCCCGGAGCAGCCCCTTGCGGCAATCTCTCTTGCCAAGGGTTAGGTGTTCCGCAGTCTGACGTTTTTTTGAGGAAAGTGCTGACGATAAACGTTTTGTAATTTGCAACCTATGCTGTACCAAGATGAGCAGGGGCGTAAACACCAGCAACCTGACCACCAACAGCATGATCCGCCACATGGCAGCAAAGCACCCTAATAGGTGGGCCGAATGCTTGGGTCCACGATCTGTGTCTGCAGGTCACACCACTGCCTCCTCTTCCCCTCTGTTACGTGCTGTCCAAAACGCAGACCCAGATGCCTCCCGCCCTGGACCTTCGCAAGAACCATCAGCAAGCACGTCCACTTCAGTGTCCCAGCTCAGCGTTCAAATGTCCTTACCCCAGGCATTTGAACGCAAGCGCAAATACCCAGCCAGCCACCCACAGGCCATAGCACTAAACGTGCAACTTTCCAATTTGCTGGCCCTGGAAATGTTGCCGTTTAGGCTTGTGGACACCGAGGCTTTTCGCAGCCTGATGGCGGTGGCTGTCCCTCGTTACGCAGTCCCCAGCCGCCACTATTTTTCCCGGTGTGCTGTCCCCACCTTACACCAGCATGTGTCCCGAAACATGACCCGTGCCCTGACCAACGCAGTTACTGGGAAGGTCCACTTAACGACTGACACATGGACAAGCGCTTCTGGCCAGGGATGCTACATTTCCCTGATGGCACACTGGGTGAATGTTGTGGAGGCTGGGAGCGAGTCGTACCCTGGGATGGCACAGGTGCTACCCACACCAAGGATTGTGGGCCCTACTTCCATCCGGATTTCCTCCACCACCTACAGTAGCGGCTGCAACCCCTCCTTCTCTTCCTCCACCTCCTCCTCCACTTCCACTGCAGATTTCCCATCTTGCAGCACTAGTCAGACTTCACTCAGTAGCTGGAAGCAGTGTAGCACAGCAGTCGGGAAGCGGCAACAGGCCATGCTGAAGCTTATTTGCTTAGGTGACAAACAGCACACCGCCACAGAGCTGTGGCAGTGCATAAGGGACCAGGATGAGCTGTGGCTCTCGCCAGTCAACCTACAGCCAGGCATGGTTGTGTCTGATAACAGCCGCAACTTGGTGGCGGCTTTGGAGCTGGACAACCTCACACACATACCATGCCTGGCCCATGTCTTCAACTTAGTAGTCCAGTGGTTTCTGAAAACCTACCCCAATTTGCCTTAGCTACTGGTGAAGGTGCGCCGCCTGTGTGCCCATTTCCGAAAGTCACCTACAGCTTCAGCCAGCCTGGCAACGCTGCAGCAGCGCTTGGGCTTGCCAGCTCACCGACTGCTGTGCGACCTTGTTGTGAAGGCTTTGTGAGCAGCAGAGGGCAGTAGTAGAATACCAGCTGCAATGTCGTCGGCGCCTTTCCAGTCAGCTTCTGCTCTTCACAAGCGACGAGTGGGCATTGATGTCTGACCTCTGTGAGGTTTTACACAACTGATGAATCTACACAGAAAATCTACTTCTAAACGAAATAGACGAGGCGACAAATCATAATGAGGTCATTATTATGGGGGACTTCAACTACCCAGATATAGACTGGGAAACTGAAACCTGTACATCTCATAAAGGAAACAGGTTCTTGGAAATAACCAAAGACAATTACCTTTCCCAACTGGTTCAGGGCCCCACTAGAGGGACGGCCATACTGGACTTAGTATTAACCAATAGACCTGACAGAACAACAGATGTGCAGGTGGGGGACACCTGGGAAACAGTGACCATAACATAATAACCTTCCAATTGTCATTCAAAAGAGTGTTTCTTCAGGGAGGAACAAAAATACCAAACTTCAAAAAAGCTAAATTTAGCCAACTAAGAGAGGCCATAGGCCTAACTAACTGGGACAAAGTCCTCAAAAATAAAAATACAGCCATAAAATGGGATATTTTTAAAAGCATCCTAATATCTAATTGTGAGAGGTACATACCATATAGGAATAAAATGATAAGAATCAAGAAAAAACCAATGTGGATAAATAGAACTGTAAAGAAAGCAATAAATGACAAACAGAAAGCATTTAAATCACTAAAACAGGAGGAGAGCGAGGAAGCATTGAAAAACTATAAGGAAAAAAATAAAAAGACAAATAAAAGCAGCCAAACTAGAGACCGAGAGATTAATCGCCAAAGAGAGTAAAACTAACCCTAAAATGTTCTTCAATTATATAAATACTAAAAAGTATAAACCTGAAGGTGTCGGCCCCTTACAGAGTAATGAGGGGGGAGTTGCAGAGAGCGATGAGGAGAAAGCAAAGCTACTAAATAACTTTTTCTCCACTGTATTCACTGAGGAAAATAAACTGTCAGATGAAATGCAGAGTATAAAAGTAAATTCTCCTTTAAAAGTGTCCTCTCTGACCCAGGAAAAGGTACAGCAACGTCTTAAAAATATTAAAATAGACAAATCACCAGGACCGGATGGCATACACCCCCGTATCCTAAGAGAATTAAGTAATGTCATCGACAGACCCTTATTTCTGATATTTAAGGACTCTATACTGACGGGGAATGTTCCACAGGATTGGCGCATAGCAAATGTGGTGCCAATATTCAAAAAGGGTCCAAAAACAGAGCCCGGAAACTATAGGCCGGTAAGTTTAACTTCTGTTGTGGGTAAACTGTTTGAAGGTTTTCTGAGAGATGCTATCTTGGAATACCTCAATGAAAATAAGTAAATAACTCCGTATCAGCATGGCTTCATGAGGGATCGGTCATCGGTCAAACCAATTTAATCAGTTTCTATGAGGAGGTAAGTTCTAGACTTGACCACGGCGACTCAATGGATGTCGTATATTTGGACTTCTCCAAAGCGTTTGACACGGTACCACATAAAAGGTTAGTATACAAAATGAGAATGCTTGGCCTGGGAGATAATGTCTGTATGTGGGTAAGTAACTGGCTCAGTGATAGAAAACAGAGGGTGGTTATTAACGGTAGATACTCAGATTGGGTCACTGTCACTAGTGGGGTACCACAGGGGTCTGTATTGGGTCCTATTCTCTTCAATATATTTATTAATGATATTGTAGAAGGTTTGCATAGTAAAATATCAATTTTTGCAGATGACACTAAACTGTGTAATGTAATGTAAGTAATTAACACAGAGGAGGACAGTGCACTGCTACAGCAGGATCTGGATAGACTGGAGGCTTGGTCAGAAAAGTGGCAGATGAGGTTTAACACTGACAAATGTAAGGTTATGCATATGGGAAGGAATAATGCAAGTCACCAGTACATACTAAATGGTAAAGCATTGGGTAACTTTGACATGGAAAAGGACCTAGGAATTTTAGTGAACAGCAAACTAAGCTGTAGACGCCAGTGCCAGACAGCTGCTGCCAAGGCCAATAAGATAATAGGTTGCATCAAAAGGGGCATAGATGCCCGTGATGAGAACATAGTCCTGCCACTTTACAAATCACTAGTCAGACCACACATGGAGTACTGTGCACAGTTCTGGGCTCCTGTGAACAAGGCAGACATAGCAGAGCTGGAGAGGGTTCAGAGGAGGGCAACTAAAGTAATAACTGGAATGGGTGGACTACAGTACCCAGAAAGATTATCAAAATTAGGGTTATTCACTTTAGAAAAAAGACGACTGAGGGGAGATCTAATAACTATGTATAAATATATCAGGGATCAGTACAGAGATCTCTCCCATCATCTATTTATCCCAAGGACTGTGACTGTGACGAGGGGACATCCTCTGCGTCTGGAGGAAAGAAGGTTTGTACATAAACATAGAAGAGGATTCTTTACGGTAAGAGCAGTGAGACTGTGGAACTCTCTGCCTGAGTTGGTGGTGATGGTAAGTTCACTAAAAGAGTTCAAGTAGGACCTGGATGTATTTCTGGAGGGTAATAATATTACAGGTTATAGTTACTAGAGAGGGGTCGTTGATCCAGGAAGTTATTCTGATTGCCTGATTGGAGTCGGGAAGGAATTTGTTTCCCCTAAAGTGAGGAAAATTGGCTTCTACCTCACAGGGGTTTATTTGCCTTCCTCTGGATCAACTTGTAGGAAAACAGGCTGAACTGGATGGACAGATGTCTTTTTTCGGCCTTACAAACTATGTTACTATGTACCTATGTTACACAGATGGTGAACGGCGATAATGCAATTATCAGCTTAACCATCCCACTTCTGTGTCTACTAATAAGCTCACTGCTCACAACAAAGGCCGACACTTTGCGTGTGGAAGAGGTGGAAATGGGGGAAGACTCTACACAGGGTGATAGCCAGACCACCCTCGGTTCGACTTCTCAGTGTGAATTGGGGGAGGAGGAGGAGCAGGAGACGGTTGCCACCGCTACACAGGGTAGCCATAGCACGTTTACACCATCTCTTCGGCGTGGATGGGCTGAAGAGGAGGGGGAGTATATTGAGAGTCATCCTCCTGGTGAAGAGAGCGAAGCCTTGTCTGTTGGGACTCTGGCACACATGGCTGACTTCATGCTATGCTGCCTTTCCTGTGACCTTCTCGTTATACGCATTTTAGCCAACACCGATTACTGGTTGTTCACCCTTCTCGACCCCCGCTACAAAGAGAACTTCTCATATCTTATTCCTCATGACACCCCACCAGCACCCTCACCCTGATGAGCGGCCTAGTATCACAAGGAGGGAAAAGTTTTGGAAGATGGTGAAGGAGTACCTAGCTGCCATATAATTATTGGGTGTCTAAGCTGGACACGTGGCACGAACTGGCGCTCTACGCCTTGGAGGTGCTGGCCTACCCTGCCCTGCCACCAGCGTTTTGTCGGAGCGGGTAGTTAGTGCCGCTGGGGGCATAATAATTGATAAAAGCATCCGCCTGTCAACTGAAAATGCTGACAGGTTGACGCTTATCAAAATGAACAAGGCCTGGATTGCCCCTGACTTCTCTACCCCACCAGAGGAAAGCAGCTTAACATGAAGGAACTTTAAATGTGGCTTTTAATGTGTATTGAATACATTGTATTCCCACATACCCCTTCCTCTTCTCATCCTCTTCCTCCTCATCCTCCATCATATGAAACTGCTTATTAGGCTGCCCTCGACATTCACCAGCAGGCCCGGAACCATAATGTTTTAGATGGTCAGCTCACCAGCAGACCCTCAACCATGATGTTTTAGATGGTCAGCTCACCAGCAGTCCCTCAACCATAAGGTTTTAGATGGTCAGCTCACAAGCAGTCCCTCAACCATAATGTTTTAGACAGTCAGCTCACCAGCAGGCCCTCAACCATAATGTTTTAGACGGTCAGCTCACCAGCAGACCCTGAACCATAATGTTTTAGACGGTCAGCTCACCAGCAGGCCCTCAACCATGATGTTTTAGAAGGTCAGCTAACCAGCAGGCCCTCAACCATAATGTTTTAGACGGTCAGCTCAGCAGCAGGCCCTCAACCATAATGTTTTAGACAGTCAGCTCACAAGCAGGCCGGGAACCATAATGTTTTAGACGGTCAGCTCACCAGCAGGCCCTGAATCATAATGTTTTAGACGGTCAGCTCAGCAGCAGGATGTCACCCATAATTTTTTACACGGTCAGCTCAGCAGCAGCACCTCACCCATAATGTTTTAGACGGTCAGCTCAGCAGCAGCACGTCACCCCTATTGTTTTTGAGTGTCAGCAGCAGGCCATCAATCATAATTTTTCAAGGGTGTGTCTGATGCCCTCCTTTATGTGTAATAAAGGGTGTATTCGAGTGCCTGTTCCTTGTAATTTTTGTCCGCCCTTTCCCTTTCTGCATAGGCTTTATGAGTGCAGGAGTCCCACGACATGAACAATTGTACCACAATGTGAATGAGGTCCTCCTTTATGTGATATACCGGTTGTATCGAAGTGCCTGTTCCTTGTAATTTTTGGCTGCACTTGAGCTTTACGTACAAGTAAATATATGTTTCCTAACAATATTTCCTCCAAAATTGATGATATTTTTGGTTTTGGGGGGTATTCTTGTCATTCCGTAAAAGTGGCGTAATACTCGGACAACATCATTAACAGCAGCGACTTTGGAGTCCAAGATGCATCCAGACATCCTCCCCATGCTGTTCCCAAACCATTTCAGTGGTGTTTCCACCATTTTCTCACCTTTCCCTATGAACCAGACACCCTCCCCTCTGCAGAGCAGGGGGTGCCTGGTTTAGTGCTCGGGTTCTCCCATTGACTTACATTATACTCGGGTGCTCGACCACCACTCGACCACCAACTAGTGTTCGGCCAGAGCACACGAGCATCGCGGTGCTCGGTCAACACTAGCAATGACTCTTTAAGGAGCAGAGGGACACAGAAGGTGGAAGGCAGTCTTCTTACCTGAGAATGCTACTTGAGAGACTGTTCCCACTGATGGCATGCCTGGCTCTGCTGTAATGCACTGGACTGAAGATGCTATTGGCAGTGAAGGCACTCAGTAGTCAACTTAAAGAGAACTCTGCTTTATCACACAGGGTCACTGTAAGGAGTACAGGTGGAGTAGAGGGGGGCAGAAGAAGCTTGGAGATGACAAAGGTGTGCCCTGATTGGTTTGTGGCAGCAAGTGGCACCAGTTGTATTATTATTGGTATTGCACACAGGAGGTTCTGGGAGAAGTAGCAGTGATGTTCAGGAGGTGGGACCGGGAGAGGGAAGGGATTGTTTGGCCTGTCACCTTGAAATCAAGTCAGCTAGCCAGCTAGTCTATGGGTGTTGTTTACTAACAGAAATACGTTTATATTAGCGGCACAAAGGATCTGGGGAAAGGGGACGGGACAGCAGGCCCATCTCATTCATTGTTTTGGTCACCTATTTTAGGCGTAGAAAATGGTGTAAATCTACACCAGCAAGGTAGCTGCCGTAGATTTAGAAGTAGCGATGGATCCGCCACCGCAGGACCTTATTAAGACCAGCTTCCAAAGCGCCAGTCTTTGTAAAAGACTGTAAATACCCAAAGCCATGTAAAATACCCAGTATAATACGTGGATGCAGTCACACAATGGTGAAATCAGATCTCATAGGACCACATACAAAAATTAGTATGGGCCTCCAGCATGACCAATTTCCCATTATGTGTGCATCAAACATTCCCAGGTAACGCAGAGCACAAAGTGTAACACCTCTCCCTCCAGGCCCTCTAGAAGTTGAGTGGTTCTCATCCATTAAAGGTACACTACTGCATGCACCAGTTGGCAGAAGTGCTGTTCTTTGCTGTGCCATGTACCGATTCTGTGGGGGATGGCGGCCTACTCCTGACTCAAAGGCCCACCAAAGTATTTAGTGATGTCAGTTAAATATATTCTAATGCTATACACACTGGTATGTAAATATCATACAAGTAATTACCGAATAGCTGCTTTTTTCTCTTTTGTTGTGTTTTTCAGCAATCGGGACAGTTGTTTAACGGATGCTCCAGTGAATCACAGATTGTGCCTCGCGAGGTATATAAAGCAAGATTAGGAATGTGACCATGTGGTGAATTCTGTACAAAAGTGCTTTAGTATTTAAACGCTGCTCTATTTTCTAGCACAAACTCATTTTAATTGGAATGAAGAAATCTTAAAGAGGACCCGTCCCCTCTCCTGACATGTCTGATTCAGTAACTACATGCATCCCCTTTTTAATAACAATTCTGGAGCATCTATTCTTATGACTCTCTGATGTACCATTCATTTATTCCTCCTACAAGTTATGAATGAATTGTCAGCATTTTGCAATTAAGGTCCATTTGGGTGTTATGAGTTGGGGGGGGGGGTGTCCTTTCACAGCCTGACACTTTCCAATCAGTGCTGCTAATGTCAGACTGTGCAGAGACACACTCCCAACTGGTATCGTCCATCAGAACCTTTACTGCAAACTTCACCTTTAATTTCACACAGGAATAATAAATGAATGGCACATCACAGAGTCATAAAATAGATGATCCTGAATTCGTATTACAATACAAATTACTTAAAGGAGTTATTTGAGAATTAAGAAAATGAAAATACTTACAGTAAATATTACTTTATTATAAATATATTCCCAAATACCTTTCATTAGTTATAATGGCTTGTTTTGTCTGAGGAACAATGATTAGGAGAAACAAAATGGTCGCCGTCCTATTAGTACACAAAAAACCTGTCCTAATCTCACAGGAGGACAAGTAACTTCACAACACTGAGCTAAAGAGCTGCCTCATCCTCCTCTCTGCTCTACTTGTCAGGGATTATGATCCTGAATACAGCTGATAAGATCTTCAGCTGAATCTCTGGGTTATTTAGTTCATTAGTAGACATAAAGTACAGAAAGGATGGACAGGACAGACTGTGGTAATGTGAGGCTGTGGTAATGGAGACTGCATACGAGTGCTGCTGCTCATTAGCCACATCTGCTCATGGCTCATAATCCCTGACAAGCAGAGAGGAAGATGGGGCAGCTCTTTATCTCAGTGTTGTGAAGTAACTTGTCCTCCTGTGTGATTAGGACAGGCTTTGTGTGTACTAATAGGACAGTGGCCATTTTATTTCTCATAATGATTTTTCCCCAGAAAAACAAGCCATTATAACTAATGAAAGGTATTTTCTACATCAGACATACCAGGAGAGATGACCAGTCCTCTTTAGAGTCATACCTGTGGTTTATAATGTAGTAGCACCTATACTCCATGCAGAAGGTTATTTTCATAAAGGTCAAAATTTCACCAAAATGACGGATGCAAAGACCCTACAAGGTACAGCAGTGACATCTAGCCCACTATGTTTAATGACTAGCAGCAGTGGAGGAACACACTTGATTCTTCATTTTGGACAGGATAATGTCTCCATTTATGTGCAGTCACTTTCTTCTTCAATAGGCAAGGGCGGCACAAATTCTCAATATAGCCCTATGATTTAATGGAAAAATCAAAACATATTACAGTACGTGGCATCCTACTAATAAATATCAACATGCACGCTATCATTTCTGTCCGCTTGGCACAGCATTCACAATTACCTAGTAGTAATTCCAGCAAAATGGGATATGTGTTCTGTAAATAATTTCTTTGCTGGTGCGGTTGTCAGCAGAACAGACATCTGTTAAACAGCAAAATAATCCAGCAAATTCTCTGTAAATGGCAGGAAAAATCATTTGCTCTTCAGAGGAGAGAGGTGTTCACTGTTTTTGTACCGGGCGCATTCCTACTCACGTCTGTAAATGATTTTGTAAAAAAACGACCATTCCTTTCATAGAAAGGCAATTATTTCACTGTGGCTCTTCTGCGGAGAACACAGGTGGAGACGGTAAAAGCCTTAAAAGTCATTTTCAGTGCCCGTTCATGCTTATTAAGTATAGTTTCCAATACCAAAGAACTGAGCAGCCAGGAAAGAAATCCACTGTACAGACAACCTTAAGGAAACTAAACTCTAGATCTAAGGACACATCATATCAAAATTTGTACAAGCACATTAATAACAATGAAAAAAATATTTTAAAAAAATAAGCAAGACAATGATACTTAGTGATCACCCACGGGGAAAGCCTCCAAAAGCCTGTACTTGCAGGCAATAGCTATCAACATGGTTGGGTTAACATGACAGAGGAAGTATTCCTAAGTGTGTTTAAATCCTGTGGATATGAATATGTAGTAACCCAGCCCTGGGGTACTATTGTTGTATATAGTTTTGTACTTTGCATTGTATTGTGCCATATATTGTGATATATTACTGTTGTGTGTTATATGGACATATTTACCAGTAAGATATGGGTGGCTAGGGTTAACCAGGAACAGGATTAACTACCCTGGTCCTCCCCTGTTGGTAGAAGTGGGCTGGTCCTGCTTCCTGCCAGGAGGGGGAGTTCTAGTTGAGACACAGCTCCTTGTCATGTTCTCCTAGGGTCGTACCGACCCCTAGATCTTATCTCAGACAAACACACACAAGGCAAGCAATCAGACAAGGCAAAGACTGACACAAATTCTTTATTCACAGAGATCTACACATGGCAGGAAATCAGATCAACAGCAGGTAATACCACTGCACCACATGCCTCGGATTGACTTGGGGCCAAACCCAGAGTACCTGCCTTCTGGGTTTGGCCCCAAGTCAAAGTCCCTGATGGTGGGGGTGAACTTAGCCGAGGGCTCACTGGTCGCACCTCCAGGATGGTCCCAGTGCACTTGGCCACTTACCTAGAGAGATTAACGGTGCAAACAACAGCAGTCCACACAAACATAAGGACTGGAACCCAGGCACACAAAATGGAACCCAAATATAACCACGCAGGACACAGTTCAGACAAGACAAATGGGAACCAGAACACAAGCAGATGCTTGGACCCCATGCTGAACAACACATGGCGGTCACAGACAGAGCTGCCTAAACAAGGAGACAGACAGATGCCTGGACCCTATGCGGAGCAACACATGGCAGTTATAGGCAGATCTGCTCAAACGATGAGATGCGTGGATCCCATGCAGAACGACACATGGTGGTCACAGGCAGAGCTACACACATAGACTAGATTTCCTCCATCCGCAAAACCCAGGAGCCCTCTCGCTCAAGGCATAGACTCGGACTAGCAGATGCCTGTTCCCCAATTAGTACATGGGTGAACAGACAGCTGCAACACAAGACACAGAACCAGACCAGCAGACCTTGATGTTTGACTAGGTGACCACACAGACAGGACAGATAGAATATCTCCATGTCAGGTGCAAAGCTCCTGCACCCAGCAAAGCTGGAGACAGACTGACCTCAAACCCACAGCACACAGTATAAGGCCCCATTCACACGTCCGTATAATGTGTCCGCATCCTGTCCGCATCCGTTTCCGCAATTGCGGACAATTATGCGGATAGGATGCGGATCCATTCATTTCAATGGGTCCCGAAAAAATGCGGACAGTACACCGTGTGGTGTCCGCATCCGTGTGTCCGTTCCGACTGTCCACAAACAGAAATCCTCCTGTCCTACATTTCCTCCGATTTTGCGGTCCGTAGCCCAATACAAGTCTATGGGACGTCCGTAAATGCGGAAGACATGCGGAAAGCCATCCGCATGTCATCCGTATTTGCGGATTCTGTTCCAGGAGGGGTGAAAAAAAAGATGTTATTCATCCTTCCGTTTTTTGCGGATCCGCAAAAAACGGATGACATATGGATACATCCTTTCCGTTTTTTACGGAAAGACGGAACGGATGTCCTGGAAAAACTGAGTTTTTTGCGGAACAACGGATCCGCAAAAAACTGACCGTTTTCCAGGATGTGCAAAAATAAGGATGTGTGAATGGGGCCTAATATAGCAGGATAACGAGGTCATCTGACCAGTAGCAGACACACCCAGAAAAAATATTAACCCCACGCGAACCAGGAGTAACAAGAACTGAAGCAGGGAACAGTTCACACGCAGGTCACATATACTGCAGCCAGCATGCCCAAACAAACAACCACCATACACAGAATCCACCATAGCCAGTACAAGTGAAAGGGCAACCAGCCTAAACAGCCATAAACCGTGACAATAGGGAACTGTACAGTGAAGGCACAGGAAGACCAATAAAAGCCACAGTTCACACATGGGAAGCCACAGCTATACGTAGTTCAAAGCAACCAACCTACATGGAATCCACCGCAGCCTGTACGCAAGAGAGCTACTAAAGCGAGTAAGTGTGGCAATGTATGACACAGTGAACTACACTGTGACAATCCTGCTCCTAAAAAGGTTCTCCAGAAAGATCAGCTATATCAAGTACTCAAGTGGACCTTTGAGAAGACAGACAGCATTACAGACACGGCTGTGGGGTGAGGGAATACAGCAAAGACACCCATCACCCAGACTACTACTAAGCCAGTACAATACTAGTGCTAAACTGCAGCCAACCAACCTAGCTCCATCAACCTTACTAGTGGCTGAATCAGCTGCTACCACTCCTATTCTCTGCATGGCTCCTCCGGGACTCACTGCAAATTCAGTTGAACACTTGGTGTAAGGGAGAATCACTTAGCCCTTTTTCACTTATCTCAGCCTCAGTGTGGGCCACTGGGAAGTGAATGGGCCTGGGCTGCAATACCCAGCACTGCCACTATACAATGTATAGTGCTGTGGTTGGTATATAGCGAGGAGGCCACGGACCTCACTACAGCAGCACAGCCTCTACAAACAGTTGATAGGCGAGGGTGCAGGTCTTCAGAACCAAAAAAATAGGTATTGATGACTTATCCTGGGGCCTTCAATATTTTACTCCTGAATATTCCCTTTAACAAATGATAAAGCAAATTGGGTCAACTGTTTTCTACATGCCCTTTTAGCTCATATGTGTCATAGAGGGTTCCCTGTGGCCAGCATGTAATGCTACATTTCCAAATTCAACTAGCAATATAATATGTAGAGTTTTTTGGTGGGGGGTTTTCGAAGCTGGATCCAACTTGATTGCCGGGCTGGTATCATTTGTAAAGACAACTCCTTTAATGCTGCTTACTCATATTATCTGTAAATTTTGTTCCATATTGGATTGGCTTTCTTTTTTTTTTTTTTTGCATTATAAAAAACTGTTTTTTTTTCTGGATTTTCACCAATAATTAAGGATGCTTCCTGTAAAATTGATTTTACTTCCTACACTATTATGAGGTTACGAAACATGACACTAATCCATTCCGATGCATACTGTAATTGGATTTATGTTCTATCAATTACTAGACAGAGGTTACATTACGGCTTCTGAATAACAGCCCAAGATGTGTAATTGAAGATTTAACGTTAAAAACTAAATGTTTGACTAATTACAATGACCACCAACTAAACCAAGTGTTATAAATGATACTGAATGATTAGACTGTAAATCCTCGTCCGTATCTGTCGAACCATAAAAACAAGATGCTGTCTCAAGCCCTTTCCAATCATTTCCTCCATGATGGATGTAAATGTCACACATTAATCAATACCCATCAACAATATACATTGAATTGCACTAACTATAGCAGAGCACAACATGGCACAGATAAAAAAAGAGGACGGCATAGCGTGGAAGTTAAGTCATGTGAAAGATCAAATATTCTAGAGCGGCAGGAACACATGCAAGATGCCAATCCAATATGGAACAAAAATTGGATCTGGCATCTTGATATTTCTTTCTCCATAGGGAAAAAAGCCAGAATAAAAGCAGTTCACACTGTTGTTTAGAAAGAAGATGCAGCTAAAAATATTCCATAAAAACTGATGCCGCATGGAAAAAATGTGAACAGTGTTGACATTTATCTTTTAGTGGTAGAGAAATGCCAATTTCATGTGCACAATGGGGGAGATTTATCAAACTGGTACAAAGTAGAACTGGCTTAGTTGCCCATAGCAACCAATCAGCTTTCATTTTTTACAGCTCCTTTGGAAAATAAAAGGTGGAATCTGATTGGTTGCTATGTGCAACTAAGCCAGTTCTACTTTACACCAGATTGATAAATCTCCCCCACTGTCTTTTGAACACCTCCCACAATTCTAATACCCACGAGAAGGCCCCAGTTATGGGATTTGAAGAGTCATTAGGATTCCATTACATATAGGTACACGTAAAAAGATAGGAAACTTCTTCCGTTATTAAGCTTTCTTCATGATGTTTCACATTAAAGAGGACCTGAGTAACTAGTGCATTCCCCATATAAAAACAACTCTGGAGAACCTTTTCATATAACTATGTTGTGTGATTCTTCTATTATTCCTGCTAGAAATATATAAAATACACAGTCTGACACTGGCAGCTCTGATTGGATAGTGTGAGACTGTGCAGAGAAACACCCCTGCCTGGTAATACCCATCTGGGCTTTTATTGCAGACTCTTGACAATTCTTTCAGCAGGAATAAAAAATGAATGGCACAACATAGAGTTACATGTCCCAGAATTGTTTTTACAAGTGGTAACTAAACAGATATGTTAGTAGAGGTGATGGGTTCTCTTTACAACATCTCACAATTTTAGCATGTAATATCACACGTAACCACAGGGTGTGCTGTTAAGAGAAGAAGCAAAGCACTTCCTTTCAGTCCTGTGTAGCTGAAACGTGGAAGTCACTGCCTAGTTTTAGAAATGCACACAGCTACCATTTTCATTTCTACATGAATGACGCACTTGATGTCAGATTGCAGACAATAAACATCACTCCTTTTTATTGTCGTGAAGAGAAGACAGAAAATTACAGGCAGATTTTCAATTGCAAATAGAATAAATAGAAAGAGTGTTCCAGACTCGCAGTGCAATTTTATTCCAAATGATTTCTAATTGCAGAGAATAGCTCCCATATCCCACCAATGACACAAAAGGTAATTTTAATCTGATATCTGTAATTGTGTCCTCAGTCACGTTACGTTTGGTACAGCACCTCCAATTTGTCAGAATTATCTGTCCATATGCTTCCGAGCTTTGCATATTCATAATGTGTTTTCAAATCAATGTCTCCATTTCCCTGTGCATTGAAATATCTGCTAAATATACTCCTCTGAATAGAAGAACAATGACTGGGAAACTGAAGATAAAGCAAATGGCTTAATATAATAATGCATTCTGAATATTCATTGAAAGCAGCTATATCACGGCTAGTTAAACTGGCAGGTGCACCTTACATATCAAGTGCACATTTCCCAGCTCATGCATATCAAGTTGTTTTTAAAAGAAGATGCAAAGAAAAGCTTGTGCGTCCTTTTAAATATTTAAAGGGGTTGTGCAGCCAGTAATATTGATGACTCCTAAGGGGGAAGTGGCCAAACCATAGAAGTGCAGGGACTCTTTACAGTGTCCTGGCCAGGCCCTATAGCAACTGCATGGGCTACCTCCATTAATAGTAAACAAGGCTTCATTAAATCTCCCCACTGATGAGAAATAGAAATATCATCTAAAAGATGTCTATCTGCTACCTGATTCCCTTATACTTAAAGAGGACCTTTCACCTCTGCTGACATGTCTGTTTTAATTAATTAATGCATTCCCCATGTAATAACAATTCTGGAGCATCTATTCTTATGAATCTATATTGTGTCATTCCTTTATTATTTCTACTAGAAGTTATGAATGAATTGCTATTATTTTTCAGTAAGGGTACAGAGGGGAGGTAACCAGTTGGGGGGTGGGGGGGTGTTACCTACACACATGCACATGGCAACACTTGGATAGAGTGAGTCTGTGCAGATACACCCCCCAACTGGTTACCTCGCCTCTGTACCCTTACTGGAGGCTAATAGCAATTCAATTATAACTTCTAGCAGGAATATTAAAAGAACAACAAAACATAGAGCCATAAGAATAGATGCTCCAGGATTGTTATTACATGGGGAATGTATGAAACTATTAAATCAGGCATGTCCAGAGAGGTGAAAGGTCCTCTTTAAAGGGGTTGGCCCATCATAGACAGTGGGGGTATATCGTAAGGATATGCCTCCATTGTCTGATAGGTGCTGGTCCCATCTCTGAGACCCGCACCTACACTGAGAACAGAGTGGGGAAAGGCGGTGGAGGGAGCACTGCTATGTGAAGGCGCCCTCCATTCATTTCTATGGGGCCGCTGAAAATACCTGAGTGCTGGCTTGGCTATTTCCATTAGTGGCCGTGCAAGCGCAGTTCGCTCCCATTCACTTGTATGGGGAGAGCACTTGACGGTTGCTGGAACCCGGTAAAACCGAGTTCATCTAGCCACCCCTGTCCCCACTCTGTTCTCGGCATAGAAGATGGGACCCTCACCTATCAGACAATGGGGGCATATCCTAGCGATATACCCCCATTGACTATAATGGGCCAACCCCTTTAGGTACTTTACCATGGCCACTATCCCACCAGGGAATAAAGGCACAAATATACAGAGATCACTGGTCCACCAGATATTTAAAAGGCCACATAATTTGTTTTAAACCACTTACAATATTCTAATATATAAAGCTGAGTGTGTGTATGTATGTATGTATGTATGTGTGTATGTCTGCTAAAGGAAGCCGCATTGTCGCAACTACAATCACGAAATTTGGCACACAGGTACAACAGGTGTCCGGGAAGGTTTTAGAATGGGTCTCAGCTCTACAGGATGTACCGTTCCTGAGATATTCCCAAAAAATGCATTAGCCAATAGAAGCCTGGTCACATGACCCTTATCAGCCAATAGAAGCTCGCAGGCAGTTAATCCCCACACGCATACTGTGTCATACCAGGTTTCTATAACTACCCAGTCATTTTCCTTCACTGCTGTAGGTCTGCTTTAAAGGGGCAGAGCGCTGTGGATGGCACTGTTAAAGGGGGTATTCCGGTTACCATAAATATAACTTATGCTTTAGACTAACTCATCATCAATCATTACCTAATATAATATAATGTAAATGTCACATATTTACCGTTCAGTAGTAACAAAAGATGTTTTCTTCCACTGCTACCCACTGTGTTTTCTCAGAAATTAGCATGGCATCGACCTATAATTCATGCCACCCTCAAAAGAAGGACTTAAAAGCCCCACCCCATGCCCCGCTAAGCCATACCCCTTATTCTGTCAGGCCACGCCATCTTTCACTTCGCAGCCAATAGGGATTGAAAAAATAAAGGTAAAATTCAACTTCTGTCAGCTGCAAGGGTGGGAGGGAAGGTGACTGTCTCCCTGCAGCTCATGCTCAGACTGCACAGTGCATCTGGTTTTAGGCTGAACAGTCCACCCTTTCAGTAGCTCACGCTCAGACAGCTTCTCCTCTGTTCTACTGAGCCAGGGCGTGGCTCTTGTTTATGGTTGGATCAGGGGACCGGTGGTTACGTTTGGGGGCTGCCCTGTGTGATGCTTTCGATTTCTCTGCTGGTATTGTTCTGTTCCTCCAGTGATGATGTGTTCCATGACTGTGACCACTGTCCAAGCATGACTGTAAGTAAATGTCATCACCACGATGCTATCACACAGCCAGTGATTGGCTGCAGTGGTCACAGGTTATGTTGACACTTCATCACTGCAGCCAGGTAAACAGTGAGCCCTGAAGGATCCAGAAAGCACTGGGGGTCAGTAGTGGAATGGCGAGTGCTGTATTGTTTCATCATTGATATTGGACTGTGAAGTATTTGATGCAGAGCGTTACTTATCCATTGCTTGCTATCCCTGAACAAGTTCCATACAGTTTGTTGGTATCACAGTGACTGGAGCAGAGAAATGTAGTGCCCACATACTTACTTTTTGGAAGTAAGGGTAGTGGATTAGTAAGATGAATATTACTCTTTTCAACTAGCAAGAACTCAAACAGAGCAGCAGAGGTTTCTCTATACCAGAACATGGGCTACAGTAAATTAGTTTTCATTTGTGGTGGGAGATATATATATATATATATAATATTATATATATATAATATAATGGTATATAAATGATATAGAATTTTTACAGTATGTACTATATCTTGCCTGTTATACAATGAATAGCTCATACATACTAACAGAATCATGAATACCATAGGGAATAATTTTGACCCACTTTTTATGTCCATAGCTCTTCTAAGTGACCTTTAGATTAAAGAGAATAATTTACCTGAAATGCAGAGGTCAGAATTACTACTCATATTTTCAATATTTTTACACGCCTTTCACACAGGTAAGGAGCGGAAATGACTATTTGAAAAGAGTAACAAGGAATACAAAGTGATGGGGCCCAAGGATTTGGCAATCTGACACTATATATAGCTCATGTCAAAGTTAGTAATGAGAGAACGGTTCTCCAGGGGAATTTTCAAGCGTCACAGAAGGGTTACCTTCAAATATTCAGTGCTAAGAACAGAACAGTATTCTGTGGCTGACTACAGGACACAGATACAAAATATAGTGTAATTAAGATGAAAATACAATTGTGCCTTTAATAAATTTCTTTCAAAAGTTCTATACAGGTTTCTGGTGAAACATGCCATCCTCATATATTAAATAAAGAGCATGAAAATCTGTGTCGTATTAAGAGAAGTATTATAATTATATTCTTGTATAAAGAGGGAAGTATTATAGTACATAGCTATATTTCAGTTAGAGATGACGAATATATTCGTAATTCCATACGACTTGAAATTTCTGCTGCGAAGCGAATCCGAATTTTTGAGATCTATCCATTAGATTCGAAAATGTCTTAAGGTTTCTACGCATACCTACATTCTTGCCTCAAATGTAGCTAATCACATATAAGTTACTTCATATGCTGTTGCATCGATTCAATAATTAGGAACTTACTGTTTTTATTCGTGCAAAAGACGGGAAGAAAGCGTCACCTGACCTATGGCAGGGCTTGCTCTGATTGGCTCAGGCTCGGAAAGCCAGTGACGCTTCAGTTGTGCTGCGACTGCTGAGACGAGCAGAAGCACTGTGAGTAGTTCTGAGAGACTGAGACCTGTTTTGTTAAAATTGGGGTGTAATTGTTCTGGCAATCCATATTACACATATCAGGGATACTGCAGGGCAAGTGCAGGGCCAGTAATTAATCAGGCAGGGAGAGAGACAAAGACCAGCTGCAGGGCCACAGTCATGTGAAAAATGTCTGGAATGGATAAGCAAAAGGGGTCCAGTTCCAGCCAGAATTCGAGCTCTAAAAAAAGGAGAAGGTGGCACAGGGCAGCAGTGCTAAAGGACCTGTAGCCAGAGCTTCTACTTGTAGAATTCGCAATACTTGGCCAGTGTTCCACCAGGCTAACCCACCAAGGCGCAAAATTGTAGTGGAGAAGAAAGTGGATGAGGTAGTGGAGTGGATGGCACTCTCACCTCAGTCATAGCCGGATGATTTGCTGTCATCTGTTGATACAGTATCCATATGAAGCCAGGGGTCAGACTCAGAGCGTTCCTCCTGCTCCACCATTCCGCTCCAGCAAAGCCCGTCATTTTCGTACGCAATTTGTACATTCATGCGTACGTGTTCACAAAAAGTTGCGTACCTTTTAAAACTGAACGTTATTAGTGTGCGAATGTTCACAAAACACCACATAATAATAACGTATGATTTGTACGCAGAGTTGCCGAATAGATTCGTAAAATATATGAATCTTATGAAAAGTTCGACGAATATTCGGCAAAGCGTATTTTGGATGTTTCGCTCATCTCTAATTCCAGTACATAGATGGTAGTATTATAGTAGTTATATTCTTATACATAGGGGCAGTATTATAGTAGTTGTATTCTTGAACATAGGAGGCAGTATTATAGTAGTTATATTCTTGAACATAGGAGGCTGTGTTATAGAAGTTATATTCTTGTACATAATGACAGTATTATAGTTATATTGTTGTCCATGGTGAGCAGTATTATAGCAGTTATATTTTGTACATAGCAGGCAGTATTATAGAAGTCACAATCATGTACATAGAGGGCAGTATTATGGTACGTAGTTATATTATTGTACATACAGTAGGAGGCAGTATTATAGTAGTCATAATTAGAGATGAGCGAGTAGTGTTCGATCGAGCTGGTATTCGATCGAATACTACGATATTCGGCGTGCTCGATTTCTTTCGAGTATAACGGCGATGGCGCACTTAGAATTCGTTTCCCCTCCCACCTTCCCTGGCGCTCTTTTTCCACCAATCACCATGCAGGGGGGTATGACAGGCACGCTGAGCACGCTGGCAGCGCGAAAACGGCGTCTACATGCATTGGCTGGAAAAACCATGTGACCTCGAATATTAAAAACTCAGCTCTTCCTGCTCGTTCGCATATGCTGCGTGAACTTAGTCAGGGACAGAGGCTGAGAAGAGAGAGACAGGTTTTTAGCTGTTGGACAGGCAGGAGCGTGATTTAAAAGCCTTATCAGGGCTACTATAGTGCAGTACAAGTGATAGCTTTACTACAAGATACACTTTACAGAGAACGGCTGCCGTATCAGGGTAGCTGCTGGAGTAGGGACAGAGAGAGGCATTAGTGGTGTAGGTGCTCTGCTACATACCAAACTATATTGGCACTACTGCTGTGTACCTTGAAATATACAATATATAGGCCTTTCAATTGGCAACTGTACTGTGCGTTCTCTTGCAAAGTAATTTCTCAAACCTGGTGTTCATACACACCGTCTGATCACTTAGTACACGGCTGTGTACCTTGAAATATACAATATATAGGCCTTTAATTGGCAACTGTACTGTGCGTTCTCTTGCAAAGTAATTTCTCATACCTGGTGTTCATACACACCGTCTGTCACTTAGTACACGGGCTGTGTACCTTGAAATATACAATATCTAGGCTTTAATTGGCCACTGTACTGTGCGTTCTCTTGCAAATATTTCTCATACCTGTGTTCATACACACCGTCTGATCACTTAGTACACGCTGTGTACCTTGAA
>ONZH01012783.1:0-14473 GCA_900303285.1 Rhinella marina
TCACCATGCTGTGTCAGGCTTATGCCTGTGTCGTGGGGCGGGGGATAGCACAGCAGTGCCAGCATGAGCAGTGGTGTCACCTGCAGGCGGTGATGGACCTTCGTTGCACCTAGTTGGGTGCTTCCCTAACATGTGATGGGCATGTGCCTCGCCTTTCTTGGTCTGGGTGAGCACAATTGCCATGAGGGTAACCACCAGGCTGTTGCAGGAGAATTTGGGGTAATGGTGGGATTAGGCAGCCTCAGAGGCATCCATGCATGCTGCCCCTGCTGTTTCCTGTCCATTTCCGTGGTGTTTCCATCATTTTCTGAGGTTTCCAGGTTTTACCCTGCCTTCCCTAGGCAGATTGCCGATCCTCTGCAAAAAATGCTCGAGTCTCCCATTAACTTCAATGGGGTTCGTTACTCTAAACGAGCACCCGAGCATCGGGAAAAGTTTGTCTCGAATAACGAGCACCCGAGCATTTTAGTGCTCGCCCATCTCTATTTACTATTCATTTCACATATATTTGTTACTTTGTGTTGATCTATCACATAAAATCCCAGTAAAATACAAAATACCTGAAAAAAATTGGAAAAGTTCAAGGGGTATGTATACTTCTTCAATGTACTTTATATATACAGACCTCTGATAGTGGATGTTGTGCCATATGCCACCAATGTGTGATTGCTAAGATTACTAATACTGGTGTGTCATTAAAGAGCTTAAAATGAGGTGCATACAGTCCTAGAAGACCCCAATTGGATGGCAGTTGGAGCACCTTTGATTCGGGTTGAATTTATTCGGATCTCAGTCGATTCTCCCCCACTCATTCAGCTGAATCGAATACGAGTTGATTACGAGAAATTCGCTCATCACTTTCCAAATTCCTTAGGTTGGGGGTTGGCCCTATAGAAATGATCAGTACATATGGTAATAGAACATTTTTGTGGCACCTGTTCTCGAAATTTTCCTGATGTCACTTCTAAGTGCAAACACTTTATATTCTATTTCCATGTGAGGAGAAGTCCCAGAGAAGTGCGGAATATCAGGAATTACAAACCATTGGATAAAAGGATCTTTTATTGTGTTATATTTAGATTGCATTATATTCTAACCTGTAAATATAATTTTATCAGCTTCTTACAAACATATTACCTTATAACTACACTCTAAACTTATTCTAAGCTATTCCAAGATACAGGTTATATATGCAAAAACATAAAAAAAAAAAAAAAGCAACGTGAAAAGTACAGCGTTCCATTAACGCGGAATAAAAGCAATCTTGTAAGGTTTAGGAATGTTTCCTAGTCCAGATGTGTTTGGATTAATGTCAAGATCTTCTATAGGTATTGGGGATTTCAGATCAAAATGTTGCAATATGGTGATAAGGATTAGGAATATCTCCACCCGTACCAGGGCCTCCCCAAGACAAATCCTCTTTCCTACGAATAGTAAAAATATTAAATATTTTAGTAGTCAATATTATATAATATTTTTTCTATGATTAGTAATTGAGCAAAAGTTTGTTTTCTTCCCAGTTGGGCCAAATTGGGTGACCTAGCGTTATGTAGTTCCATGTGAGGTTCAGTTTCACAGATTTTTAGTCAGTTGTTGGCATGTACCCATGTTATTACTAGGTTCGGTTAAAGGCCGCAGTCTGGGAACAGATCGTGTGGGTGCCGGCAGCTAGTTCTACAGACTCTAAGTCTGATCGGTCGCAGTCTGAAGTAGGAGGAGAAGGCTGCAGTGTGACCATGGATTACAACCAGGTATTAGGGAATTTTTTTGTTATAGAGCCACATGACCTGCATCCGAGAAGATCTGCAAACTTTAACCTGTAGCAAGACAGAACCACCACTGCTATACATTTACATAATGTAAGTGTCTGGAGCACTGTTGTTTCCCCACCTACTACCTCTGCACCAACTATTTGAGAGCTGATTGCACCTACATGGCACCAGGACCTTTACAGCTCTGACTATACTTGCCCAGGACTACTTGACAATTGCCTTGGAGACTTACATAACCATAACCAACTTTACATCCTGAACTTGGGGGGAACTGTTTGGATAATACAATAAAATTGGTATAAAAAAAACTAAGAAATCAATAAATAAATCAATAAAAAACACACATCTACTAACTGTGATGACACATGACTGTCAAAGTAGAAGGACCAGCAAAGCAGATGTAAATTTTATCGTTCTTCTCATTGATTATGCACCATCTTCTCAGTTCACCGTGTTGCCAACTGCCAGGGGCGGATTGGCCATAGAACTTACAGGGAAATTTCCCTGTGGGCCACTGCCCTGGGGACTACCTGGGACCTTCTCATTGCTGACCAGTGGATGTTTTTGGGCATGAATTTTGTGATGCTGGCAGTATTTTGTGATGGACTGTGGTATTTGGCTTTGTTGGGGTGGTATAATGTGCCACAGTATGATATTGCTGGCCCTGCCTTCCATCAATTTGGATCTGACTTCAAAACGGGGCCACTTTTAGTTCCCAGTCCGTCCCTGCCAACTGCGATAATAGCTCCATCATGTTACGTGACCTTATGGGATCTCATGTTACCCCTTAATATCACTGTTGAGGAGCTTGGCTATATTTAATGCACACAGCACATAAACAAACAGGTCAGACGGCACTGAACATATTCATATCACAATCTTTATTATTGTCCAAATTGTAAAATGTATAAAAGAAAACAGGTACAGGGCAAAAAAAGCGACATCGCATGAGGGAGCACAGAAGGGAAAAACAAGTATTATAAAAGTATTTTTAATTACTGGTAAAGTGCAAGTGCAACAAGGAAAATATACAGAAATCAATTACCCATCTGAGCTCCCCGGTGTGATGACGCCAACCCAGACGCGCGTTTCGGCAAACCTTCGGGGTTGGCGTCATCCCACCGGGGAGCTCAGATGGATAATTGATTTCTGTATATTTTCCTTGTTGCACTTGCACTTTACCAGTAATTAATTATACTTTTATAATACTTGTTTTTCCCTTCTGTGCTCCCTCATGCGATGTCGCTTTTTTTGCCCTGTACCTGTTTTCTTTTATACATTTTACAATTTGGACAATAATAAAGATTGTGACATGAATATGTTCAGTGCCGTCTGACCTGTTTGTTTAGGTGCTGTATTCATTGATTGTGGGTCATAGGCATTTAAGTATTGTTATATAGGGGACAGATGATTTTTGTCTCTGTTGCAAGGCTATTGTGGTGTAGTCTTATATTTAATGCACAGTATTAGTGTTAAACAATCCAAATCAATCTAGATGGTTCGAATTTCAGGATAAATTTGATTCATCTCGAAGCAGAATTTCCTTCTGCTTCATGGTATCGAATTAGTTATCCCTGAAATAGTGTAAAATACAAAACAAAAACATACTTACCTCATCCTTTTGCTTGCGACGGGCCGGTTGCCGCCATCTAACGTACAGTATAACGTCACCATGCCAGCTGGCGTGATGACATCATTACTAGCCACGTGAAAATTTGCGCCAAGATCTTCAATCAAGATTTCGCGAGTAAATGGAGATGAGGTATGATTTTTAAAAAATTTTTTAACGCTATGTTATTTCCATCAGATTCCGCAATCATCTATGAACGCTGCATCTGAGGGATACAATGACGGAGAGCCGCACAATCGCTGTTCCGTGTCATTGCACACACTACTTACAAAAACTAAGTAATTTATCACAAAGCAAAAATTATTTTGTGAAATTCTGCGAAGCAGCGAGATTGAATTCTTTAATACTTTCCTCTTCTCTACATTGTATATATAGACTATATATGAGTTTATCTACTGTACCTGCAGCTAGAGGCATGAAGGCAACATTTTTCTGAAATTCCTGTTTCTCATTGAGGAAATTTTCTGGGTTGAATTCTTTTGGGTACTTGAAACAAGTAGGATCTTTGAGCACAGAGGTTAATAGTGGGACAACATCAATATCCTGAAAAAAAAAGTTTCACATTTCCATTTTGTATGTTTTGTCTTACATTTGGAACTAACAGAGGATCCGCCAAAGTTATCAGGAGGCCTGCGCCGGAGACCTCCTTAAAGGGAACCTGTCATCAACTTTATGGTGACCTCACTGAGGGCAGTATAAATTAGTGAGAGAAATGCTGATTTCAGCGGTGTGTCACTCATGAGCTAAAAGTAAGTGGTTGCTGAGAACCAGCATCATAATCATTGCAGCCCTGGCCATGAAAAGAGTCATATCTACCTGAGAAGAGTCATGGTTATTCATAATCTCCTGCACTCCCACCCATCTGCTCATGATTGGCAGTTTTCTCTTACAAAGAAAGGAAGAAAACTAGGTAGAAGACTGTCAATCATCAGCAGGAGGACAGGGAGAGCAGGAATTCATGAATAACCATGACTCTTCTCATGTAGATTTGACTCTTTTCCAGGCCCAGTCTACAATGTTTGTGATGTTGGTTCTCGGCAACCACTTACTTTTAACCTATAAATTACAGATCTCTGAAATCAACTCATCTGTCTCTATTTTATTCTGCTGTTAGTATGGGCTGCAAAAAGTTGATGACAGGTTCCCTTTAAGGGGATTTTAAATGGCAATTAGCACAGAAAGAATCTAAATACATCTTACAAATTGTGTATGTTGTCCACTATGAGTCTTAATGAGTAGAATAGTTTTGTACCATTCCTCTGAAGAAGATGCCGCCTGATTGGGATCTGGTTCAACATTTATACTTATGGGGACTTCGTATATAGTGTCGACCTACTTTTGGTTCCATCCGATACCCCCTTTTTTAGCATCATTTAATACTTGATTAATTACACCCTATGATGCACATATATATCTAATATATAAAGCTGAGTGTATGTGTGTGTGTGTGTGTATGTCCGCTAAAGGAATCCACACCGCTGAAGCTACAATCACAAAATTTGGCACACATGTACATCAGGTGTCCTGGAAGGTTTTAGAACAGTTTTCAGCTCTCCAGGACGTACCGTTCCTGAGATATTCCCAAAAAATGCATTAGCCAATAGTAGCCTGGTGACATGACCCTTATCAGCCAATAGAAGCTCACAGGCTTCTCACCAGGTTTCTATGACAACCTAGCCAGTTCACTGCTGTGGATGACAATGGTAAAGGGGTATTTCGGTTACCATAAATATAACTTATGTTTTAGACTAATTTAGACTAATTCATCATCAATCATTGCCTCATATAATGTAAATTTCACATATTTACTTTTCAGTAGTAATAAAAGATGTATTCTTCCACTGCTACCCACCTTCCTCCTAAATTACTATGGCATCAACCTGTAATTCAGGCCACCGTCAAAAGAAGGACTTAAAAGCCCCCACCCCCAGATCCCACTAAGTCACGCCCCTGACTCAGTCAGGCCACGCCCTTCTTTTAGCTGTAGGGGTGGGGAGAGGGTGACTTTCTCCCTGCAGCTCATTGCTCAGACTGCACAGTGCTGCTGCTGAGAGTGCTGCTGCTGTGTCCATCCAGGCCCTGCGCATGACAGAGGACAGGGAGTCTGAAAGCCAGACTGTCCAGCCTAAAACAAGACCTCTGGCAGGCTGATGTTAGGGTGGCCAGATGTCCGGCTTTAGGCTGGACAGTTCAGTTTTCTGGCTACCTGTTCTCCGTCCGACACGGCGCTGTTTCACGTTTGGGGGAATGGCCGGTGAGGTCTGGCTTTCTGGGGTGAAGACAGTGGCCACTCTAGCTGCTGTGGAGGTCACAGTTAAAGGGGCGGGTTGCTGTAGAGGTCACTGTTAAAGGGGCGGGTTGCTGTAGAGGTCACTGTTAAAGGGGTGGGCTGCTGTAGAGGTCACTGTTAAAGGGGCGGGCAGCTGTAGAGGTCACTGTTAAAGGAGCGGGCAGCTGTAGAGGTCACTGTTAAAGGGGTGGGCTGCTGTAGAGGTCACTGTTAAAGGGGCGGGCAGCTGTAGAGGTCACTTTTAAAGGGGTGGGCTGCTGTAGAGGTCACTGTTAAAGGGACGAGCTGCTGTAGAGGTCACTGTTAAAGGGGTGGGCTGCTGTAGAGGTCACTGTTAAAGGGATGGGCTACTGTAGAGGTCACTGTTAAAGGGGTGGGCCGCTATAGAGGTCAATGTTAAAGGGGTGAGCCGCTGTAGAGGTCACTGTTAAAGGGGTTGGCCGCTGTAGAGGTCACTTTTAAAGGGGCTGGCCGCTGTAGAGGTCACTTTTAAAGGGGCGGGCACTGTAGAGGTCACTCTCGATATCTTTTAATGACACACACACACACAAACTAAATTAAATAAATTAAATATACCCGGGCGAAGCCGGGTCCTTCAGCTAGTATATATATATATTTGTTTAACTTTTGTGTTTTTGAATATATTTGAAGACCCCTCCTCCCTTGTATTACGTCATGGTTTGACATCGCCCTTATGTAAGGTGTTTCTATGGTATGATGTTATCTCCTTGGATCTTGCGAGACTTCCATTGGCTGTTACTAGATGCTTATACTTACCTGGAGCATCCATCTTCTTGCGAGATTTGTGACATCTACACTTACTTGGAGCATCCGTGTTCTCGCAAGATTTGGGACATCATCTTGTGTGATCTTCGCTAACACACAGTTTGCTGCATGGTTTGACTTTCAGTTGAGGTAATTTTTTATTTTTTATATAGATGCATCGATCCCTCTATATATCATTCCCCGACAAAGCTACTGGCGAAACGCAGTGGGTAAGTGAGGGCCCCTCGTGCAGACTTTTTCCATATTTATATACTCCTCTTATTCGACTACTGGTTTGTGGCCTTTTTGCGCCACATTTACTGATGGGATAGTACAATTGTACTTTATATATTTTATCTCCTCTGCAGTCTATTTGAATGCTTCTATATTTCGCTCCCTCTAACTTAGTTTACACCTATTACACCTACATGCTACTGCATTATATATTATGCTTCCACTTGTCTGCACTGAGGTAGTCCCTCACTAGATTATTTTTCCTATTGTATTATGGATATTTTAATAATATTCAATAAAGGATATCATTTTTATCTCATGTGGTTGTTTCTGTTATGGGTATTCATATTTCTTTTTGGTTTGCCCCTATATTAGGTCTAGTTTTTGATAAATGTCTGGTAGATGTAGATTCTACCTCTCATACAAAACCCTATTGTGAATGGAGGGGATACTACACATATGTGGCTTTCTGCATTCACTGCTATGGCACTTCCAGAAATAGCAAAAAAGTGCAAAAGTAAAAACAGTTTTGACCGGTTTTCAGTTATTAATGGAAAATTGATTTATGACTTGGATTTGGCAAATTGTGGGTAATTGGATTCTATGTGGATTCTCTATGTGTACCTTTGGTAATGTGTACCCATTAATCTCGACTTCCTTTGTAGTTCTCCTTGTGAGACCCATTGGTGAGAGATCTGTGAATCTTTGCAGTTCATGCATTACTGCATCTGTGTAAGGCATATGGTTCCTGTCTTGGATTGATGGACTGCGAATTCGGCCAATGACTTGATCAATTTCCTTATGCACTTTCGCTGGAGAAAAAAGGAAAATTGGGATTAGCACTGATCTGCATGATTCACAAGCCAATGGATTATAATACATTAAACAATTTAGCATTTACTTGGCATCAGTGTCATGCTGCCCAAACCACCAAGCTTAATACAGAGAGCTATATTCTAAACTAAAACATATTTATCAATGTTTTATGCCTCTTTTATGGGGTAAAAATGAACAATTATGAAACATGCAATTTTTGAGTTACAGTTTGTGACTTTTTATCCTTCTCAACACTTTTCTAAAGTGGTGAGGAAAAGCAGGTAGTCAATTGCAGAAGGGCTGTGGTCTTCCACAGGTGGACTCATTCACTATCATTTATACCAGATATAAGTTAAGGTTTTAACTATTTTACTAATGATGCCAATAGCTGGCGTGGATTTAATTTTCTGAAGTTTGGATCGCTGAAAGTGTGCCAAATTAAGCTAGAGGTTTGTGCCACTTAATGGGAGTCTTTCACCTAATCTGAGCATTATATATTTATATATATATTTACCACTCAGATCAGGCTACAGACTCCTTTCTACATATAACAATGGTACCTTTAGTAGCGCTGTCTCGTGCCGATATCTTTGAAAAAAAAAACATTTTTATAATATATGCTAATTAGCTTGTGCAAGTGCCCAGGGCGGCGTTACTGTGGTTGGTGCTTGGGCCCCTCAGTTCTTTGCACATAAACCCACTCCTATTTCACCCCTCTGGCCCGCCCTTGTTTAGTATAATGACCTCCTCCTCTCCTCTAATCTCACGCCGGCACAGCTCCACACTTTCCCTGCACTTACCCCGCATGCATTAGTCCGTCCTTCCAAATCCAACCAGCGGAAGTAATACACCGCATCAGAGGGCTGAAAGGTGCAGTACAAAACTATAGCCTTATGCATGCATTACCTTTAATGTTTTTGTCCAAGAACTCTCCCTTTGTATGGTCCTCAATAGTGTTGATCGAGTACCTCGGTGCTTGGGTGCTCAGGTGCTACTGCTTAGCTGACTGTGTAAAAAATTATGGGTGACATGCGACTTTTGCGTTGACCGTTAAAATTACGGTTTTATTAACAGATGAAAAATAGGACAATGGATGTCAGCTATATATAATACAGTAACGTTAGATTTCACACACCTTGTTGGGAATTACAGCTTGATTAACAGAAGAAAAAAAGGACAACGGATGTCAGCTATATATAATACAGTAACAGTGGATTTCACAAACCGTGCTGGGAATTAAGGTTTGATTAACGGAGGAACAATAGGACAACGGATGTCAGCTATATCTAATACAATAACGGTAGATTTCACAAGCCATGCTGGGAATTACGGCTTGATTAACGGATGAAAAATAGGACAACGGATGTCAGCAATATAGGGTACCAGAACACAAAGCTGTGCAGGTGGTGTGAGGTTAAGCCACCTGCGCAAATTTTTTTTTCACACAAAATAAAAAAATGTCGCCAGATACAACAGTAGCCCTTAAAAGGGCTTTTGGGTCTTTTCAACAGCAAAAACTATCCCTGCCTAGCCAATTCTCTCCCTAAATAAGATACCTGAGCCAATTTTTTTACATAAATAAAATAAAAAAATGTGGCCAGATATAACAGTAGCTTTTAAAAGGGCTTTTGGGTCTTTTCAACAGAAAAACTAATCCCTGCCTATCCAATTCTCTCCCTACACTATCTGTCCCTGTGTGCAGCAGCTCTACCTGACTAACACTGGCCAGGTCACATGTCACCGGGTGCTATATAGCACCCGATGGCGCGTTCCCGGCCAGCCAATCAGGGTAATGCCAGTAGCTAACATGGCTACTGGCATTACACTGAATGCCATACCTCCCCGCACACTAATTGGCTAATTATCGTGGGGGGAGGGGACTCAGGCATGGCCGAACACCGCGTGGACCTGAGCGCCAGCATGCTCGGCCGAATAGTGAGTTCGGCCGAGCATGCTCGCTCATCATTAGTCCTCAACCTTCTGCAAATATACAGTGTTAGTTTTCCTCATAAGCTGGTTCTTAGTAAAGTTGCTTTTCTGGCAGCCTTCACTCACAGAGAAAAATTCACTCATAGAGGAAAATTCCTTTCTCCTGCTTCAGCATTAACTGTTTTCTAGAAAGTGGGGCCAGATCACCACCCAGCAAGTATTACTAGGAACTGCCTACCAATATACAGCCTTTTGGAATATATAAGGCATTGTATAGCTATATTAACCTTTTGTACCATTAGAAGTGCATAGTTAACATTTCATAAGCTTTAGCAAACCATATAATAAATTTAGCTGTGAACCATAGCATTAACCCTTTAGCAGTGATTCATAGGGTCACTGAAATACAACATGGATCCTAATGAAAGAATAATACTCACTTGCTCCCTGACATTCTGTTCCTACACCCTGGCTTCTTTTGGCAATATTCCAAATCACAGCTTATTTACTTGTGGCTAGCGTAAAGATGGGGCATGTGTGTCGCTGCAGCTAATGACTGCCCCAGTGGTGACATGTCCCCAAGCAGGTCATTGGCTGCAGGAGTGCATGTGATCCTGTACATACCCGAGCCAGAAGTAAAGAAGTCAGAGCAAGATTGTTGAAGCCAGGGTGGCAGAATGGAGCTGTGGATAGCAGGTGAGTATGACTCTTTCATTAGGTATCAAATGTTAGAGGCACTAATTAAAAAGGGTCAAATTATTTTAAAAAATCTTTACATAAAAAACTGATGTGTGTTGTCTCTTCACTTACCAAGAACGTCTGGGTATTTCAGAAACATTAATAGAGAGTAGGTTAAGGTTGTATTGGTGGTTTCTACTCCAGCAAAGAAGATCTGAAGGGTGGAGGCCAGTAAATTCTTCATGGTAAATTCACTGTTTGGGTTAACTTTCTCCTGGGGAGATCAAATGAATCATTATATACTAGTACTATATACTATATTAAGGGAATTCTAAATTTATAGGGGAAGGGTCCCTCTGTTCAAGACCAATAACCACTGCAAAGAACTCAAAGAACAGCTCTGAAGGACTGAACATGTCCGTATATGATATGGACAGCCTACTAATTATAATTACAACAGTGTAATACTTCATTCTCCCTGTGGTGGTGCTGCAGGAAAGTTGAACACTTGCTGCTGGGGTTCTCCACAATCTGCAGCTGGTCAGTTGCTGGATACCTTGCAATTAGCTTATTTTTGGGGGACCTTTCAAACTAAAAGGGATTATCTAAACCAGACAACTCCTTTAAAGGGGTTCTGCAGTTTTTTTCAAACTGATGATCTATCCTCTGGATAGATCATCAGCATCTGACTGGCGGGGGTCCGACACCCGGGACCCCTGCCGATCAGCTGTTTGAGAAGGCAGCTGCGCTGCAGGAGTGCCACGGCCTTCTCTGTGTTTACTGCAGGCCAGTGACGTCACGACTAGTATCACTGGCCTGGGCAAGGCTAAGCTCTGTTCACATGAATCGAGCTTAGCCGCGCCCAGGCCAGTGATACTAGTCGTGACGTCACTAGGCCTGAGGAAAACACAGAGAAGGCCGCGGCGCTCCTGCATCGCCGCTGCCTTCTCAAACAGCTGATCGGCAGGGGTCCCGGGTTTCGGACCCCTGCTGATCAGATGCTGATGATCTATCCAGAGGATAGATCATCAGTTTGAAAAAACTGCAGAACCCCTTTAAGCATGTCAACAATATTTTGGGCTTACTCTACGATGCCTAAGCCTAAAGTAATCATGTGACATAAAGCTTCTGTCCTCTGGAAGTGCAAAGTTGGAACTGCAGGTTTATAGGTAAGTAAAGCTTATATTACACATGCAGATAATCTTTCAGATCATCACTAAAAAGTGTTTGCATAAATCATCATTAGGGATGATCTGGCAGTGTAATACTGCCACTGATTACCCACTTGTTCATCAGGCAATTGGAATTTTTCAACAGGTTTAAAAATCCTTCTTTGCCGGCAGCAGATCATATTGTTTGATTACTTACTTAATTTTTGAGGGTTCTTGAGAAGTTCTTTTCAATTTACCTTTTCCATTTTAATAAGGAAAGCATCAACAAAGTGTCTTGGATTATTTGAATCTAAAGTCTTCTGATTCATTATTACTTTCTCATTAACAAACTGGTGAAGTCTGTCCAGTGATTTATAAATCTTATGATGTTGCCCAGGAATAAATGTCATCAATCCAGGAAACATGTCATATATCTAGTGAAGAGTAGGAAGAATATCTACAGTAAAGCATATGGTCTAATAATAATAATAATAATAATATTTTTATGTAATGAACGTTTCACGCTTTTGGCAAACGGGGAGCCACATGCTAAATGAGTTCAACTAACAGACATAATTACAAAAACATCTGTATGTCTGCTGTTGTGCCCTTCTGCTGGTTTAGCATGTACAAAAACAGTCATATTTTACTGGCCCCTGGACAGGAGCGCCAACTATTCAGAAAATTTTGAACAGTATGTAAAAATGGGTAAATTGTTTCCAGTGAAAAAAAAAGATGTATCTGTGATTGGAGGCTGGTGATACTTGACTAGATTATTTTGGTGGTAATCATAATCATTTCACACAGGGGTGTAACTACTAGTGTTGAGCGAGCATGCCTATGCTCGGGTCCACTCGAAGTTCGGCCGAACACCGAGTGTACTCGAGCGCAATGCTCGAGTCTCTTCCCCGCACTGTAATATTGATTTGTACGTTAATGCGCACAAATTTGTATGCTAATTCGTACGCATTTTGTACACTAATGAGTACGGATTTCTTTACACTAATGCGTACGCATTTTGTACACTAATGCGTATGGATTTTGTACACTAATGTGTACGTATTTACATGCTAATGCGTACGGATTTTTGTACACTAATGTGTACGCATTTATATGCTAATGCGCACGCATTGTGCGCTGATGTGTACAAATTCAGTTAATTAGCATACTGTTAGGAGTGAAAGACGCGATTCTGACCTTTTTCTATTAACCAGACACCCTCCCCTCTTCTGAGCAGGGAGAGCCTGGATTAGTCCCATTGACTAACATTATGCTCGGGTACTCGGCCGAGCACTCGAGCAACCCCTAGTGCTCGGCCAGAGCACCCGAGCATACGAGCACAGAGGTGCTCGCTCAACACTAGTAACTACCATAGTGGCAGACCAGGTGACTGCTATGGGGCCCAGGGCAAGATGGGTCCTAGTCTTAGTTGGGATTATCTCCTCTTCTACAGGAGGTAAAAACTTGGTCAGGACTCTACTTTCTAAAGGAACAACTTTTAATAAATGAGGCAGTGGAAAAATGGCCCATAGGTAATTGAAAAGCCTGGTTTGATCCTGGCTATGGGGCCCTTACTTCTCTTTGTATGCCACTGATTTCTCAGCTCACAGTAAATATTGGTAATGAGTTATTATCAGTATATTGCGCTATAGACCTTTATTACTTATTATCTTTATCATTCATGGTTTATCAATTTGTCTGTAAAAAATGTGGGCTGTTTTGGGATCAGTTGCCCAAAAAAAAAATCTGGTTGGCTCCTGGTTTGCTTTGATAAGTTCTCTACATGATGTACAGTTTTGCTTTGCTTTATTCTTACCTGTCCCCAGGTTGTACTGGCAGTCAGAAATGTCTCATATATACAGGTCAAAACCGTAGTGATATCTTTGTCCTCATATTCACGACGATCTCCGAACATAATGGTGAAGATGATGTTACAAAGCGCTCTACTGAGACACTGTCGAGGATCAAAGAATGATTCTAGGAAAGATGTTTTAAAATAGTTATAGTCTTTTACTTACTTCATACATGCATTTTTTAAAATTCTACAGAGCCATAAATACTGGTGGACAACTAGATAAATGAAATATATTACTGTGATCTTGCATAATGTTGAGCAAACTTGTGTTTTCAAATTTGGTGTACAAGATTTGGGTTATCTAAGAATTCCATTATGGGTTCTTCAATAACCCAACACTGAACCTTATATCCTGAACTTGAAAATACAAGTTTGCTCATCCCTAACCTTGGACTATTATCTGCGGTATTACATGAGTAGTACCTCAGATAAGGAGTCCAGATCTCTATTTTTTTCTACTTTCCTTTTCCTCCACTGTCAGCTCTCAATGTTACACTGAAATACATTGTCTAAACCTCTGTGCTGTGCTAACATAATGAAGAGGACTCATGTGCGCATGCATTACAGTGTAACTCTAAATGCTGACAGCATCGGCGTACCTTCAATAGAGGCTGACCACGCAGCTGCTATGGGGCCTGTGGGGAAAAGTGGCCCTGTAAATACTATCCCTGTCATCAGTGGGGAAAACTAAAGAACCTGTGATGATAATGTCATCACAGGTCCTGTACATCTACTAAGGGAACTGCACAAAGAATGGTTGAGTTAGTTCCCAGGTTAGATAGCATCTGCCAGGACCTGTAATAGCATAATCTTCAGCATCACAGGTCCTGTACATCTCATAAAGGAACAGAGCATAGTGTAGTTCCATGCCACTATCAGATTTGAAATATCTCTTGTGAAAAGTTTAGAAGGATTAGTACAGATTATTGTTGGATGTACTACAACTATTTTGTACTCAAGTAAAAAGAGGTGTTTATTCTTCTACCTCTGGCTTGGTTTCTTGACTTCTACCATACCATACGCTGGTCATTGCACTACTACACCTACTGACTGGCACCCATACAACCACCAACATTAAAGTCACCCCAAACTACCTTCAGGCAGGAGCCTCAACTACAGGGAATTCCTCAAGGAAAGAAAGGTTACACTCTGCTCTCAATGCACCTCATGAGGGAAACCACTGTGGCACATCCCACAGTCAGAACCTCCCATCCTCCAGTCCAGCTCTTCAATGGCTTTGGAAATAAATGTAATTGTGCTGTGGATCCATGTTTCCCATGCTGTAGAGGTGTCTGTGAGATTCTATTGATCACATTTCTGTAATCACATTTATCCTTAGTTTTTAGTGCTGTT
>ONZH01012784.1:0-15130 GCA_900303285.1 Rhinella marina
CCCTTGAAAAATTCCATGGGTGTAAGTTCCTAAATTGGATCACATTATGGGGGTTTCAACTGTAGGGGTACCTCAGGGTGCCTTTAAATTCAACATAGCACCCAAAAACTATTCCAGTATAATTAGCTTTTTCCCTTTCAAGGCCCTACCATCTGCCCATAGAGCAGTTTTTGACCACATATTGCATGTTTTTGTAAACTGCAGATTTAAGGTAATAAATATTGAGGTTTATTTTGTTGGTAAGCCTTGCTGTATTACAGGAAAATGGATTAAATGGAAAATCTTTTTCTTAGAATCAGCTTTGAGTAACATGAGGGGTATAGTTTCTAAAATGGGGTAATTTATGGGTTGTTTCAATTATATAAGTGCCTCAAAGTCACTTCATAACTGAACTGGTTCTTTAAAAAATGTTTTGGAAATTTTGTTGAACATTTTAAAACTTGTTTCTAAAATTCTAAGCTTTCTAACAAAATAAAATTAAAAATTAAAAATAAAATGACATTTACAGAATGATGCCAACATAAAGTAGACATATGGTGAATGTTAAGCAATAACTATTTTATAAAATGTCACTTTTGTCTTAAAGATAGAGAAATTAAAATTTAGACTGCAAAACAACAATAGTTGTGTGCATGAGCCCTAAGGGATAGTTTTTGGACCGTTTGGACATTGCTTCTTCCAATACTGCCATGTGTATATAAACACTGGCAGTCCTCCAATAAGGGATAATGTTTGTAACATTTGTTATATTTTTAAAAATCCTAGTCCGACATTGCAGTGTTTTTTTAATCCCTTCACGCATTTGCAAGTAATGTTGCGCATTTGGTTGTACAGTCATGTCCAAACTGCTTACAGGGGCTGTGACACTACAAAGTGTCACAGCCCCGGAGTCTCCGCTCTTCCAGAAAGCAAAGACACCGGGGAAGCCAGCAAAGGACCAATCAGAGTGGTCCCTTGCAGGCGATTGCTCTAATTGGTTAGTCTCTACAGACTAACCAATCACAGCGCTTCAGTGTGAAAATACCGGTTTCAGGCTGTGATCTCCACGCTGCCCCTAGTGCTCCTAGTGATATAATGACTTCCAGATGCCGCCATTTTCCCCACCCCTAATGCACCCTGCAGCCCATCTCAGTCTGTCTTTGCCATCAGCTGAGAGTGTCAGCTGTAACGGACGAAATCGGTGCTGGCACCATGGGGTTGAGAGGGAGCTCCCTCTCTCTTTCATCGGGCCGCCACTGCTGCGATGGATTTTAGTATATGGCGATGCAAAATATAACTTATTTTTAACACAAAAGTGATTTTATGCTGAAAAAGTAGTAAAACATATCCATCAGGCCGCCACTGCTGCGATGGATTTTAGTATATGGCGATGCAAAATATAACTTATTTTTAACACAAAAGTGATTTTATGTTGAAAAAGTAGGAAAACATAAAATAATAAAATAAATTTCATATCACCATAACCGTATCAACCCACAGAATAAAATTGTATCATATTTACCGCAAGAGGAACCACATAAAAAATGAAAAGCACCATTTTTACCCAATTCACCTCCACAAAAAAGTTATAAAAAATGATCAAATGATCATGACTTATGTACCTCAAAATGATACCAATAAACACTACAGCCCAACCCGCAAAAAACAAGCCCCCATACAGCTACATTGGTAAAAAAAAAAATTAAAAAGTTATGGATTTCAGTTTATGGCAATGCAAAATATAATTTATTTTTAACACAAAAGTGTACATTGGTGAAAAAATAAAAATGTTATGGCCCCTAAAAACAATTTCAGCAAATTACATGCGTTACTAAATTCTATGAAACGCTTGTTGGGTCAAAGCATTCACTTCACCCCTAGATTTATTCCTTGAGGAGTGTAGTTTCCAAAATGGGGTCACTTTTTGGAGTTTTCTTTCTAGGGGTCTCTTCAAATGTGACATGGCACCTGAAAACCATTCCAGCTAAATCTGCACTCCGTTAACAATATGGCGCTCCTTTTCTTCTGCTCCCTGCCATGTGCCATACAGAAGTTTATGACCACATATGGGGTGTTTCTGTAAACTGCAGAATCAGGGTAATAAATATTGAGGTTTGTTTGGCTGTTAACCCTTGCTGTGTTACAGGAAAAATTGATTAAAATCGAAAATCTGCACAAATTTTTTTTTTTATATTTCCCTTCCATTTTGCTTTAACTCTTCTGGAACATTTAAAGAGTTAACAAAGTTTGTAAAATCAGTTTTGAATAACTAGAGGGGTTTAGTATCTAAAATGTATTAAAATAGTCATTTATAGGTGGTTTCTACTATGTAAGCCCCACAAAATGACTTCATAACTAAACTGTTTCTTAAAAAGGTGGGTTTTGACAATTTTCTTAAAATTTTTTAAATTTGCTTCGAAATTTCTAAGCCTTCGAACTTCTTGAAAAAAATAAAATGACATTTACAAAATGATGCAAACATATAGTAGACATATGGGGAATGAAAAGTAATAACTATTTTATGAAGTATCTTAAAAGCGGAGAAATTCTAAGTTTGAAAATAGCGATTTTTTCCAAATTTTCTGCAAATTTTATTTTTTTATGCATAAAGGTAAAACGCATCAACTCAAGTTCACCACTAACATTAAGTATGGGCCCCGAGAAAACAATCTCAGAATGGCTTGGATAAGTAAAAGTGTTCCAAAGTTTATTACCAGATACACTGACACATGTCAGATTTGGAAAATGGGGCTCCGGCATTTTGTCCAAACTGGCTGTCACTTGAAAGGGTTAACCAGTCTGTTTGTTATTACCATTAACCATGCCTTAGCCTATAGCCATAGCCAAATGTGTTACTTTTAGATTACTAATGCTGTCTTGAAAGTAGTTGCTGTCATGACTGGTAGGGAATAGTGCAGCCCTGAGCTCCACCCACACCACTTTCCCTACCTACTTGCACGGTCTGTCCTAAGCGACAGGGCGCAACTGGACAGCGGACTAGCTAATGTACGTGCAGGGCCTTACAGGGCGGGGAACAATGGGAGACAACAACAGACTAAGACAGAAAACACAGACACGTAAATGTTTACCAAGCCAAGGTCAAGAGCCATGAGGTCACGTCAGTACAAGGGGAAAACACAGGATCGGAGTCAAATACAAGCTGAGGTCAGGAGCCAAGATGTTGCGTCAATACAAGGGGAATCACAAGAACAAGATCAAATACAAGCCTGGGTCAATAAACAGAAGTCGCAATGAAGTAACACGCTGGTGAGGTATGAAGACCAATCACAGGCAACCTGTGGCCAGCAGGTTGCCTGTTGAAATAGGCCTAATTGATAGGTCACATGAAGTGGCCAGCGTCATGTGACCCACGTCCGGCACACTCACACACCTGAGCGCCGACTCATTAATGTCGGTGCTCACCCCCTCCCCTGCTCATTGTCCAGGGGATGTAGGACGCCGGCCACGCTGCGGAGGCGTGCGCAGCTGGGTCCTCCCCGCCCCTGTTGCCAATTTTTCTGGGGCAAGGTTTGATCACCTTAAAGAGAACCTGCAATCTTTCCTCACATTTGTTTTAGTAACTACTTGCATTCGTCATATAATTACAATACTGGAGCATCTATTCTTATGACTTTGTTGTGTGAAGAAGTTATGAATGAATTAGTAGCAGATTGCAATGATGGTCCACGTAGGTATTATCAGTTGGGGTATGTTCCCAGTCTGACACTGGCAGTAATGATAATGTCAGACTGTGGAGGGACACGGCCCCAACTACTAGCAACCATCTGGACATTCATTGTAAACTGCTAGTAATTCATTCATAACATCTAACACGAATAGCATATTGTAGAGGCATAAGACATAAAGCTCTGGAATTGTTATTATAGTACTCCAGTACTACTATTGTTTTCTTGAATTGCTAGCACTCTTCCTTAATACCTTATGGACTGCTCCTTTGGACGCTAGACTCTATGCTCCCTGGTATTTAAAATTATTAGTCTAGACATTGTCTTTATGTATAAGGGCTTATGTCCTTAATCTGGTCTGTTCACAGCAATGGGAGGGAGGGAGTCAGCGAGTACAGGGGCCTTGAACACCTGATGTGGAACTATTAGGAGGAGACCACAAGCACAGCTCGAGGACAGCCTGACTTTCACCAAGCAGTGTGTAGTACCCCAGACCTGGGGGTAGTACTATTGTGTTCCTCAATTGCAGCATGTTTTATATGTAATATTATGTATTTTGCTTATACTATGTCATTTTATCCAGCAGGGGAGGTAATGGTTGGCAATGACTGGCTGTAACAGGGTTAACCACCCCTGTTCCACCCCTCCTTGTAGAGTGGACTAGCCTGACATCCTGCCAGGATGGTGAAGTTTAAATAAGAGAGGGAGGTCTTGGGGTGTTCTAGAGGGGACATGAGAGGTCCTGTTCTGATAGTGGGGGAATTGGGAAGTAGCTCATAGGGCACACACTCCCAAGAACTGTATTGAAGTTCAGGATACAGATATCCAGGTGGCATACATATAGGAGGTGCAGAGGTAGTAGTTACTACCCGGCCCAGGAGCCTGAGGTGGCCCAAAAACCCTTGTTTCACATAAGAAGACACAGGTATTATAGAAAGTGTATGATGGTCAACCTACACCTCTGGCTGGAGGGAAGGGGTGAGGTCAAGAATTTGGTATGGGGGTGCAGTTTCAGTTTTTGCCTCAGGCAGCATGAAGGCAATGTGCTTCCCTGCCTCTGGCCACAAAGCACTGAGGGAAGGGGGACCCAAGCTGGACTCATGCACCAGGGCCCATGAGCCTTTAGCTATGCCCCTGCAGATATCCCTCTCCTGCCTGAATCCCAGTTAACCTTAAGTAAAGTCTTGAGATTCCAGACGGCAGATTGATTGGCAAGATACAGCTCTAAATACACTGCTGCGAGGTGAGGGACAACAGCCAATATTAACCCATCACCAAATAACCAGTAGACAGCATCCTCTAAGTGCAGAACTGCTGCTCTACAACGTGCCACCATTCCTCCTCAGCTGGTGCCAGAGAAGAATTGCAGTAAAGCCTGCTGCTACTGTACAGTCATGGCCAAAAGTTTTGAGAATGATACAAATATTAATTTTTACAAAGTCTACTGCTTCAGTTTTTATAATGGCAATTTGCATATACTCCAGAATGTTATAAAGAGTGATCAGCTTAACAGCAATTACTTGCAAAGTCAATATTTGCCTAGAAAATGAACTTTATCCCCCAAAACACATTTCAACATCATTGCAGCCCTGCCTTAAAAGGACCAGCTAACATCGTTTCAGTGATTGCTCCATTAACACAGGTGCGGGTGTTGATGAGGACAGGGCTGGAGATCAGTCTGTCATGATTAAGTAAGAATGACACCACTGGACACTTTAAAAGGAGGCTGGTGCTTGGCATCATTGTTTCTCTTCTGTTAACCATGGTTATCTCTAAAGAAACACGTGCAGTCATCATTGCACTGCACAAAAAATGGCCTAACAGGGAAGAGTATCGTAGCTAGAAAGATTGCACCTCAGTCAACAATCTATCGCATCATCAAGAACTTCAAGGAGAGAGGTTCCATTGTTGCCAAAAAGGCTCCAGGGCGCCAAGAAAGACCAGCAAGTGCCAGGACCGTCTCTTTAAAGTGTTTCAGCTGCGGGATCGGGCTACCAGCAGTGCAGAGCTTGCTCAGGAAATGGCAGCAGGCAGGTGTGAGTGCATCTGCACGCACTGTGAGGCGGAGACTCTTGGAGCAAGGCCTGGTCTCAAGGAGGGCAGCAAAGAAGCCACTTCTCTCCAGAAAAAACATCAGGGACAGACTGATATTCTGCAAAAGGTACAGGGAGTGGACTGCTGAGGACTGGGGTAAAGTCATTTCTCTGATGAATCCCTTTTCGATTGTTTGGGACATCTGGAAAACAGCTTATTTCGGAGAAGACGAGGTGAGCGCTACCACCAGTCTGTCTCATGCCAACTGTAAAGCATCCTGAAACCATTCATGTGTGGGGTTGCTTCTCAGCCAAGGGAATCGGCTCTCTCACAGTCTTGCCTAAAAACACAGCCATGAATAAAGAATGGTACCAGAATGTCCTCCGAGAGCAACTTCTCCCAACCGTCCAAGAGCAGTTTGGCGATCAACAATGCCTTTTCCAGCATGATGGAGCACCTTGCCATAAAGCAAAGGTGATAACTAAATGGCTCAGGGAACAAAACATAGAGATTTTGGGTTCATGGCCTGGAAACTCCCCAGATCTTAATCCCATTGAGAACTTGTGGTCAATCATCAAGAGACGGGTGGACAAACAAAAACCTACAAATTCTGACAAAATGCAAGCATTGATTGTGCAAGAATGGACTGCTATCAGTCAGGATTTGGTCCAGAAGTTGATTGAGAGCATGCCAGGGAGAATTGCAGAGGTCCTGAAGAACTAGGGTCAACACTGCAAATATTGACTTGCTGCATTAACTCATTCTAACTGTCAATATAAGCTTTTGTTACTCATAATATGATTGCAATTATATTTCTGTATGTGATAAAAACATCTGACAAACACACATAAAAACCAGAGGGCAGCAGATCATGTGAAAATATAATATTTGTGTCATTCTCAAAACTTTTGGCCATGACTGTATGTATTTCAAGTTCTATGTTGCTCTTAGTATAGAAAGAATGGATGTTTAACCCTGGCCTCATTTTACGTCTTTCACTGCAATGACTCCAGGGAGCAACGGCCTGAGGTAGAACATCGTGACACCACAACTTCACTACATCAAGGCCACTACCACTCCCATCTTCTACAGCGTCTCCCACAAACATATCAGAAGTTACAGGTCATTTTTAAGACTGCATAATCAGGTAGCACATTAGCTGCGTGATACAGTACAAGCAAAGTAGATGAGATTTTGATAAATCTCATATACATGCTGATAAAATAAATTCCAGATTTCACTCCTTTTCAGTGTGAAATGTGAAAACCTAGGCAATTCCATCACAAAATCCGTACATAAAAGGGTACGACCACAAGGCCAGGTTTCCTGATGCAGTTAGGTCAAAAGAGGAATGAATTCCAAAATCAAGTCTAGTTCAGGCAGCCTGCCGGAGCTCTCTGGGTTCAGCGCTGCCAGATGTTACTACAATGCCTGCTAGCCCCATTGACTATAATGGAAACTGGTGGAGATCAGGCCACTACTCGGGAAATATGCTGGGATTCGGCTTGACAAAAAACGCTGCATGCTCTTCAACAAAATACAAAAACTGTCAAAGTTATGCAGAAAAAAATGGAACGTGAATAAGGGTGCCTTCACAAATGGCAGATTTATTTATTTTTTTTAAACTGTTCCATTACCTGAATGAGACTTTCAGAAATAACAGAAAATAACAGAAAATTTTCTGCAAAAAAAAAAAAAAAATGTGCCCTGTGTGACGGTACCCTAATTGTGTAATTGTGTAAGCAGTTTTTCTGACATGGTTAGCCATATACAGCCCCTATTGTATATCACCTTCCACATTATGTTATTTTTAATGGATAGGTATGATTTGAATGTATTCATAAACTGGATGATTTTAATTAATACCATGAACATAATTATTTCAATAAGAATGGTCATGTTTACATGTCATGGTATTTAAAGGTAAACTGTTTTGTACAACATTTTTGCAATATTCTATAATTAAAGGGTCCATGAGCTTTCCAAAAATATTTGATATGTTCTAGCAACATATCAAATGTTTTGATCAGTGGGGGTCTGAGTGCTGAGACCCCCTGTCACAACCTCACCTGTCTGGGCTCCAGCAGTGTGATCTCTGTCTTTGGCGCGGCCTTACCAGGAGAGACATGCTGTTAAGCCACAACTCCTGGTGACACAACAGCATCCTTAGCACTGGATGCAATGCTCTGTTTCACCCCACAGCAGGCGTGTGCTGGGGATACTAGCAGTGGGCCGATTGCTCAGCTGCTCTTTACTTATGTGCCAGTGTTTCTGACTAATGGAGCGCGAGTCATGACCTATCAGGTTCTGATCCTGGAACTCGGTGGTCTATTTAAATCCCTTCCTGGAATTACACCAGTGCCAGGGATAGTCTCTGACTCACTAGTTGTGTTCCTGATTCCTGTGCCTATTGGATTGCTTGTTTCTCTGACCCCCGCTTGTCTTCTGACCACTCTCTGTCTTTCGTTTGGTATTGCATAGCCTGTTTGGTTCTGACCCATTTACGTACAACCCTGTTTTAGTGTTGTTTTTTCTCTTGGTGTTTGTCTGTCTCTGCACATAAGTGGCGCATGGACTACCGACCAGTTGCAGTCTTGCTACCTAGGGCTTGTACTGCAAGTAAGTAGGGAAAGCAGGCTGAGTTCTAGGTCAGGGCTCACTGTCCGTGCCTGTCTCTACCTACAGGCATTACTCCCCCAATGATAGCTAGATTGAGGAGAGAGAAGTGCTTGCTGCAGGAGACGGAATCAAGATGAGCCGATAGAATTCTATTGACCCATCTCCTGGACTCCTCGCAAAAGTCATCAGTGATGGTCTCAGCACTCAGAATCTCACTTTGATATATCACAATATCAACATTTTTTTCGCTCAGTGACCTTTTAAAGGGGTTGTCCAAAACCCAAAAATGTTTTAGAGGTTGTCTGGGGAGGGTGTGATCCATTGAAAAAAGATGCTTTATGGTTCCAACATGAGGCTCCCCAGCCACCACCAGCCTGGAAGTGTGATGTGCCGTCTACATGAATGTCACTACTGCTGGCCAATCACTGGCCTCAGCGGTGCCATGGCATGAACAGCATACGACCACTGAGGCTTAGCAGTCACATGCCATTCACACACGCATCGTTTATTTGCTCAAATCAAATGACCACATGGTCAGATTTCCTAATGCAGTTTTGGAAACCAAAATCAGGACGGGAATATAAAAGGAGAGAATGTATAAAGGACAGATACCACTGCTCTTTTTTTTTATTCACTCATGATTTTGGCTTCCAGTACTGCATCAAAAAACCTGTGTGGCAATGCCTAATACCCCTCTAAAAACCCTCTTATTACTATACAGTATATACAAAACAGCTGCACATCTGCTAATCTCGACACAGCAGCAGACTGGTAACAGTGCAGTAACATTAATCCATAGTTCCAAGAATGGTGAGCTGACCTCATCAGCAGCCCCTGGGATCCATTATCCTGGAATTCTTTACTGTCTTAGCAACAGTAAAATAATACACGGTACTACAGCTTGGGGAAATTGGCATGAGCGCAATAAAAACAAAAATTTTACAGTGGGGAGGATTCAAAAAGTAAAAATTTCAACAACTTTCTACAGTAACCCTTTCTCCACATCAGAAATATTAACATATTCACACAGTTTGATAGCACAGTACTACATAGAAAAACAAAAATCAATCAGGCAAGTAATGTTCTAAACACATAATCATGTGTTCAGTTTGTCACCGGAGTACAAATCATGTTTCCAGTATGATTAGATTAAATAATTCTCAATACTGCTTTGCAAGATCTGGCCAACATTTTCCTAAATCAACCATTAATGATCTTAAAGAGCTTATTTAGTCCCCTGCAAAACTCGTTCCGACTCTATCTGGTCCTCTTGTACTTCTTGCTTGCAAGTCATGGACAGTAATTGGTTGAACATTTTTTTTTTTTTTACTGTAAAGGCCTTTAACCTCCAAAATTGTTATGAGTATATAGTTTATATTTATATCACTACGACTGATTCTGAACACTGATTTGACCCCAGTGTATTATGTCTATCCAGTTCAACCATGTAAGAAGAATGTAAGAAGTAAAAATACAAAAAAGAATGTTAGATAAAAATAGGACTCCAGCATAAAGAGGGAGAAAAGCATAATGTAAAGATGTGTATGTCATTAGTGTTTTGGGCCCACTCCTGTTTTTGCCTTACAAATACTGAGAAAAGATTACTGAATATATGTGGCAATAAAACAAGATTAAATGGAAGGCCCAGCAGTTCAAATAAATGTGGCCATTGAAAATGTAATAAAATAATAAAAAGAAATCTATTCAGTCCTCAGCAGCTCAACAGCTTAAGTTCCCTGCTATTCTTTCTGTACATGCCAACAGTTGTGATGTGTCCCACTGTCATGTGATTGCCTTATGATAGCCAACCACTGGACAAAATGGTCAGGTGAGGAAATATAGCCACTTCTGTGGGAGGATGTAGCACCCTCAAAAAAAAAACACTGTAAAATATTTGCCTGAACTATGACGTAAGCACTGCGCATGTGTGTTCAGTGCAGGGAGAAAGAAAAGGAGGCCGGCACTGAAGTGCTGGTAAGTGGAGCGGTGGAGCGGTGGAGCTGCAGAGCACAAAGTAAAAGGAGGAGAAAAGAATGACCCAATTTCTGGCCACCTGCTACTTTCCCCTGCATGTCAGTCAGAGAAGAAGACTGCAGGACTGGCATGCTGGGGCTGGTGGAGACGCTGGAGCAGGAGAGACCAAGTCCAGACTCCAGGACCTGAAGTCTGTGGCAGCCCTGAAGAACTCCTGGTGTGCTTGGCGCTGTGCGGGAAGTGAGAGTATTATACTTAAGTGCAGGGCTGCAATTTCACCATTGTGCTGATGGAGTCCCTATATACATACATTACATTACTTTTCCTGTACTGATCCTGAGTTATACCCTGTATTATACTCCCACTGTACTCCAGCGGATCACAAACCACGGATTTGCAAAAACACGGGCACGGCCGTGTGGAGTCCGCATTGCAGTTTGGATGAGTATGTGATCCACAAGATACGGCGAAAGATAGGACATGTCCTACAGTATCTTTTGTGTTGCGGAGGCACAGATCGCGAGCTCATTGAAGGCAATGGGTCCGCACTGCAATGCAGGCTGATGCTCGTGTTTTACAGACCCGTGGTTTGCAGTCTGCTACACAGGCATGGCGGCCGTGGTGTACCGCCAATGTAGGCAGACCACGCCACTGCTATGGGGCCCATGGCATAGGGGACCCCGGCTGGAGCGCACAGAAGGCCACGCCCCCCTTACATTGTCTGCTCTGCTCTCAAGCCAGCGCGGGCCCCCCTGCTGTAAGTTTCATTAACAGACACAAAGCCCGGCAGGCTGGCAGCAGGGCGGGCGGCTGCGCGCTCCCAGGCTCTGCGTCTGCTGCACTGGCCAATCAGCATTTAGCAGTGTGTAAAGACACTGCTGCTGATTGGCTGGCAAGCAGCAAGCGCGAACCCAGCCGGAAGATATGTACCTACTACCACCACACAGGATGGCCGGTCAGCCACCCCGCCAGGCCCCCGTCGCTACTCACTGCCAAGCTAGCAGGCCCTCAAGTGCACACAGTGAGAGGAGGACCTCAGGCTCCACGTCAGGATTGGAACCATACAAGGTTGGAATATATATAACGTCTCCTTGTAGCTGCCCCCATACAGTTAATGTCTCCTTGTGCCCCCATACAGTATAACATTCTTGTGGCCCCATAACGTCTCTTGTGGCCCCATATAAAATGTCTCCTTGTGTGGCCCCCATACAGTATAATGTCTTCCTTATGGCCCCATACAGTTATATCTCCTCCTTGTGTATACAACAATAAGATAAATTCTCCTGTGGCCCCCCGATATATACATATCTCCTTGGCTGCCATACAGTATAAACGTGACGTGTGGCCCCCATACAGTTAACGTTTTTGTGGCTATACAGTATAAGCTCTCGTGTGGCCCCATACAGTATAATGTCTCCTTGTGCCCCATACGTTTAACTCTCCTTGTGGCTGCCCCCATACAGTATAATGTGGCTGCTCTTTGTGGCTGCCCCCAAGTATATTATGTCTCCTTGTCGCCCCATACAGTATAATGTCTCCTTGTGGCCCCCAACAGTATATGTCTCCTTGTGGGCTGCCCCATTACAGTATATGTCTCCTTGTGCTGCCCTACATATAAAGTCTCCTTTGTGGCCCCCATTACAGTATAATGTCTCCTTACAGTGTGCTCTTAGTGTTGGCTGCCCCATACAGTATAATGTATCCTTGTGGCCCCATACAGTATAATGTCCTCCTTGTGGCCCCCATACAGTATATATTGTCTCCTTATGTGGCTCTCCCCATGTATAACCCCTGCAGTTACAGTATAATGTCTCCTTATTAACCCTCCCATACCGTATACAGTCACGTTGTGGCTGGCCCATAAGTATAACGTTTCCTTATGGCTGCCCCCATACAGTATACATGTCTCCCTTGTGGCCACCCAGTATAATGTCTCCTTGTGTGTTATAGTATAACGTCTCCTTGTGGTGCCCCCATACAGTATAACGTCTCCTTGTGGGCTTGCCCCCTACAGTATACATCTCCTTGTGGTGCCCCAAAGTAGTATAATGTCTCCTTGTCTCCTTGCCCATACAGTATAAGTCTCCTTGTGCCCCCATACAGTATAATATAATGTCTCCTTGTGGCTCCCCCCATACAGTATAACTCTCCTTGTAGCTGCCCCAAACATTATAAAGTCTCTTGTGGCCCCCATACAGTATAAAACTCGTCCCTTGTGGCCCCCATACAGTATAATGTCTCCTTGTGGCCCCATACAGTAGAATGTTCCATGTGGCTGCCCCCATACAGTATAACGTCTCCTTGTGACCCCATACAGTTAAGTCTCCTGTGGCCCAACAGTATAACGTCACGTTGTGGCTCCCCCATACGTATAATGTCTCCTGTGGCCCCCATACAGTATAACATCTCTTGTGCACCCCATACAGTATAATCACGTTGGGCCCCCATACAGCTAAAGTCTCCTTGTGGCTGCCCCCATACAGTCTATGGTAATAAGGCATATAATGTCTCCTTGTGGCCCCTGTGACGTCCCCACATACTCAAGGTCACGTCACGGGGTAATTCGCTATGGGGCCTATCAATTTACCACATGAATCCCGCCCACCTATCCAAGATGACGTATTTACGCTAAATTTACTCCCCAAGCCTCTAACACCCCTACTTAACGCTGCCACCAACTATACTTCTATGAGTTATCAATAAGATTAATAACTCAATAAGGCAATAGAGGCCCTCTACCAACAATAACTACAAGCCAAGATTTATAGATATCCCTAACTTTATACAGGTAACGTTATCTCTTCGGAAACTTAGATTCTTTAAGGCTACAAGTAGAGACTTATTAAGTTTTAAAGATTTAATATACAAGAGTACAGTGCATACATGAAAATGACAGGAAAAAAAAGGTAATAAAAACAATATACATACAATACAGTACAAACAGTAAGAAATAAAAAGTAAAAACGAATAACCTTACTACTCAAGGGATATACGGCTGTTGGGTTCAGCAAGAAAGTGGTTGGGCAGTCTCTCCAATGACGATGGATCCCCAAAAGACTGACAAATACCTGTTTCCACCCACCCGTTTTTATCCCCCCTCAGCCGAGGGGTGGGCTGGGAAGGAACCTCCTTCCTTCTTGGGTCCGGCCTTTTGGGACGTCTGATATTATTCAGTTTTCCCAAACTGCTGACCCATGTGGCAATATGAATCACATGAATTTCGCGCCTATGATACAAACTGCAGGATACAGGTAGTTTCCATAATCTGGTTGACTCGTCGTCATACCAATTACCAAATATGATTGAGTTATGACTTCCTGGAGGCCAGATTCCTGAATACTGAGAAATGTCTCCTGTCCAGTATAGCGTGTAGACTCTACACGAAGCCCATGTCAGGCTAAACACAATTATTAGGTTCTGAGGTTGTGATGTTATGAGGTCGGAGTTATGGCTTCTGATATTATTTAAGCTCCTACTGAATGGCTTAGACCACAATGCTGGGTTAGAAGCCGACAGTCTGAAGTTGCCCTGCATTTTTGTGACTTGTTCCAGGTCTTCATAGTATGCCAATGCGCTTGTAAGTAGCAGACCAGTGCTAAATGGAGTTTCCTCCCCGTGCAGACGGTTTGGCATCTAGAGCCCAATTGCTAGGTCACTAACAATCAAGACACTAACATTAGAATCAGCTATTGATAATAAAAATTCTGGAAAATCTATATATCACTTAATTATCTATCTATCTATCTATCTATCTATCTATCTATCTATCTATCTCAGACTTTGTTACACCTCCCCCTTCAAGACATGGCATGGGATTATTGATATAGCAATCAATATCACAAGCCATGCTCGGCTGCCTCTCCCTGACGCGATAACCCATCTGCATTGCCATGCTCACTGCCCTTTTTGTGCTGGATAGTGAATCATAGTGTTGCAAGGCCAGACTCCATCTCGCAGCTTTCCGTTGTCACCTGCACACCGATATAACCAACTAAGGGGGTTGTGATCGGTCACCATGGTAAACTTCGCCATAAAGGTATGGCTGCAATTTCTGCAAAGCCCATACAATGGCCAAACATTCTTTTTCTATGGTGGCATAGGCCACCTCCCTTGGTAGGAGCTTCCTGCTCAAATACATTATGGGGTGCTCATCCCCATCAGGAGTTACTTGGCTGAGCACTGCGCCTAGCCCGTAGGCACTAGCATCAGTTTGAACTACAAACTTGCGAGTAAAATCTGGGCTTTGTAAGACTGGAGAGCTAGCAAGAGCAGATTTCAAAGCTGACAGAGACCTCTCGCAGTCTGCAGTCCAGTTAACTATTTGCGGTAGCTTCTTCTTTGTCAGGTCCGTCAAAGGTTTTGCTAGGGCGCTATAGTTTGGGACAAATTTCCGATAGTACCCAGCGGTTCCTAAGAAGGACATAACCTGCTTCTTAGTCTTAGGGGTAGGCCAATTTAAGATGGCATCACTTTCCCTGGCTCTGGCTTAAGCGTCCCTCCACCTACCTGGTGCCCAAGGTACTGCACCTCAGACATGCCTATCTGGCACTTTCCAGGCTTGATGGTCAGTCCCGCATCCTGGATTCGCTTGAGCACCTGTGACAGGTGGATCAAGTGATCCTCCCAGGTCTGACTGAACACAGCAATGTCATCCAGGTAAGCAACAGCAAACCCTTCAAACTTGTCCAACAGCTGGTTCACCAAGCGCTGGAATGTAGCAGGGGCATTCTTCATGCCAAAGGCATTACCTTGAACTCATTAGCCCAAAAAGGAGTGATGAAGGCGGACTTTTCCTGGCCTCTGATGTCATGGAATCTGCCAATACCCCCTACCAAATC